>JAVJIF010021640.1:0-80850 GCA_038442645.1 Agave tequilana
TTATTTACTTAACGCTAATCCTTCTAGTTTTAGATTTGTGTTGACTGAGTTATTTCAGATCTATAGTTGCCTACAAGAGATAATTCCGCAATTAGTCCTTATCTCAACGATCCAACAAGCCTCTTGTCTAAGGGAAAAACTCCCTTGAGGTACAATCGATTCTCAACTAGATGATAGCTCTAGTTCCTATTGCCATGGTTGTTTTGAAGTTCAAACATTGAATATGGAACTTGCTCAAAAGCTTGAAATTTTTTTGAAAAAACATGATTTGTTGAAAAGAAATTTTGTGCTAAAAGAAGAATTAAAGGATTTGTGTTCAAATTTTGAATTGATTTTGCAAGAGAAGGAAGAAGATTGCAAGTGAACGTGACTCACTTAAATCTCAACTTGACCTTGTCCTAAAGGAGAATGGGTTTTTGAAAAGCAAAAAGGATTGTGATGATGTTGTGAAAAACAATGAGGTTTTATCTTCTAAATTAGATTTTGTTTTAAAAGATAACTTTTCTTTGAAAAATGAATTGATTTCATTACAAAAGAACTAGATTTGGTTTTAAATAAAAATAAATCTTTGCAAAATGATTTAGATTCTCATGTTTGTCATGCTAGTGTAGCTTCTTCTTTTAGCACATCTTTTACATGCTCCACTTTATCTTCTACTATTGAAAATGATATAATGTTTTAAAGAAAAGTGTAGATTGTTTGGGATCCACTTTGAGCCAATGTGCTTTGAATCACACACGCTTGGAATCCTTGGTTCGCAAGAAACAAGCTCCATCCTTGCATGCACTCCGTCCACGACATACACATGCTTCCCACGGTCACCACCATCATATGTATGCTCATGTGTATATTTGTACACTTTGTGGTCGTAAGAGTCACCTTGCTAGATTTTGCTATGATCGTTTACATGTTGAAAAGGCAAATAATCTTGTTTGGGTTAGGAGAGATACTAACCCCTATGGACCCAAAGGAAAATGGGTACCAAAACCACCCATAAAATTTTTGATATAGATGTGGGCTCTCGCATCACGTGAGAGTGGTGTGCCTTGAAGTGGATGCGTTCCGTGCCTAAAGAAAACAATTTGGATGCATCACTTTCAAGGGAGTTTGGTGGAGAGGACCACCATTGGTTTGGAGAACTAGAGAGGTGCCTTCATCGGTTTGGTATTAATCTCTAACTCCCATTTATATTTGCATGCTTATCATGATTTTCATTTGTAGCATGTCGTGTTTTAAAGCTTATTATAATATGCCATGTGATTTAGATTAGTGATATACATATTTAGTTATCTTGAGACACCCATGTTTTATATGGATCTATATTTAGTGTTCTCACCTTGTTTAAACTAATATGTATGCCCTAGATCCAATGTACATGCATATACATAATGATCGTACGGATGTTTATGATTTTTGTTTAATCATATTTTGATTAGTATGTTAAATGCCATGTATTAGACCATTGACATGCAGGTATAGCTTATGAGATCACGCATGCTTATATGGACCCATTTGTTGTGTTCTCACCATTCGTTTAACTATTATGTATATCATGATTCTAATAGCATGTGATTTACATAATGATCATTTTTATGATTATCATGTTGATTTTTGTCCCGTTTTATGCTTCATGATTTGATTACATGATTAGATGTTAGTTTTCATTAAGACTAGAATTTATACTTGTACATGTAGTGGGCCACAAATAAATCTTTATATATGTTTATGCTTGGATGCTTATTTGTACCCATTAGATATTCTAGTATAGTCTAGTTTTGATGATTCATGCATTCTAACTTGTATTCCCTATTTTGGACATGTTTTATGATCATGTGTTTCCGCTTCATATATATGTCTACCTTGCCAAACTTTAAGTATACATGTATAACCCTTGAGTCATTTGCCTTTTCATGCAAATCTTTATATATAGACTCAATTGTGTTTAGGGATATGTATGTATACTTTTTGTGTTGACAAAACATACATATACCTTGAAGTATAATTTGTTTTATTAAAAATTTTTGATTTTCATTTTTCATGTTTAAAGGAATTTTAATCGAGCTTAATTGAATATTTTCATGATGATATGTGTCACATACACTTGTTCACTCACTTTATTAGGTTTCTCATGACTTTGTTTTCATAAGTATGATATGGACTTTATGGATTTTGAGTGTTTAGTGATCTTGTGAATTACATGTGTTTCATGAAAAATAATTTTGTCTTATTACTTACTTGAAGGATTTCGTACTAGTTAACAAATTTTTTCATAACTGGTTCGTGTTCTTCGCTTTGGTAGATTTTTTCAAACAAACTATATTTTCTAACCTTTTTTTGAAAACCCTACCTTCTAAGGGTGGTTGGATGGGAGACCATGCTCATGTATGTTTTATAGTAAAAATCATTTTAAACTTGAACATGATTGGGAGGATAGGTTATGAGATATACATTTGAGCTTATTGTTGTTTCAATTGGTATCATTGGATTCTTTCAATTGGTATCAATATTGACATTTTTGTATACTCATATATTTTTTTGTATATGCATGCTTGTACTTCAAAGAGTATCATTTCAATTGGTATCTAATTTTTCATACATATATATGTTTTTATTTGTGCTTATTATACTCTATATCTTAGAGCACAAAGTTTGATCATGATAAGGCTTGTTTTATAATGACTATCTTGTTTCAATTAACTAGTTTTCAATTGGTATCCATATACAAGCTTATTCATTGTTTCATTTGGTATTTCATAAAGAGGGAGAAAAACTTGTATTTCATCTTTCAATTGGTATTTGGTTGACTATGGATTTTGCATTCCACTCCCTTACTTTATGATAGAAAATAATGATTTCATTGGTATCTTATGCTTTAAAGAATAATAATTTCAATTGGTAAAAAAAATAAAAATTCAAATTTTGCATTGTTTAATTTCAATTGGTAATTGGTATCAAGATTTTTTTTTCAATGGTATAGTTTCACTTTTAACTTGGTATCATATGCACCTCATTGACACATTTTTAATCGGTATCATATTTGCTTGAACCCCTTATTTACATCATTTGTGTTTTAGACAAAAGGGGGAGAACATTGTTTTATTGTTTTTAACCCTTTTGTTGATTCCTTGTTTCAAACAAAAAGGGGAGAAAAATTTATTGATTTGTTTTTACTTTAACCCCTTTGTTGATGATTGACAAAAAGGGGAGAATTATTTGTGAGTTTAACATAAATATAAAACTCTCAAATATATATATATATATATATGCATGATTGTTTTTTTTTATATGCATATTTAATGTTTTGCATATATTAAGTTTAATTGGTATCAAGAGCATGTTTTGTTTTGCATGTTTTGTTTTTGAAAATTTCATTGGTATCAAGAGCATTTTCTTGTTTATGCATATCTATGCATGTTTCATGTTTCATATTCATTGCATATTTATGTTTATTTGTTTTATGCATGAGTTAAGGGGAGCTTCTTTGAAGCTTAACTTTAATCCATGCATATATAACTCCATGAGTTTTGTCATCATCAAAAAGGGGGAGATTGTTGGCCCAGAGGCCTTCCCACTCTAGTTTTGATGATGATTAACTCATGTAGTTATGTGTACTAATAATCTTGTGATTTAGTTTCAGATCATTAATCAAGTTATTAGTTGGTGATTAGCTTCAACAATGATTTGGAAGCTTTCACATGATGATTCAAGAGCAAGAGCGTCAAAGATCATATATAGCACTTGCTCGGTGGATCAAGGAGTTTTGGATCGAGTCCGCTTGGAGACGGCGCTCTATAAGAAGACATCGGTACCATAGTTTAGTTTTGTGTTTAGATCCAAATTGTAAAGATTAGAATAGTATGATATGCTCAAGTTCAAAATACACACGTTTCATGTTTTGGATATTGGTTTTTCCGTTTTGGTTTAACCGATCTTGGTTTTTATGAATAGATATTATATCAAAACAAGTTTACATGGTTTATGTATATTAGATTTGTTCTATATACATGCATGCTTCAACTACTTAGACAAACTTACCTTGATATACCTATTCATGTGTTTTAGGTTTTGTGTTTTAACAAAACTTATTTTGGAATTAAAGTCAAAAACATGGATATAATATATATGTTTCATGTATATTGGACTTATGTCCATATGCATCATGCTTCAAAGTGTTTAAATATCATATTTTTGTATTTGGATAAGTTTTGGACAAAATGTATTTTCTATTCAAAATCCAAGTTTTAGAAAATACAGTTTTTGATTTTTGGTAAAAATGATAAGACACAAAAATATTTCAAAATGTTTGTTATTTGTGATGAAATTTTTATCACAAGTTTATATTTCAAAATAAAATGATAAAATTATTTTTGTGTAATTTTAGAGATTTTTATGGGAATTTTTAGGATTAAAAATTACATGTTTTTCTGACCAGAACAGCTGCTGCCAGGCTAAGTCGGTCCACCGGACGGACTCGTCGACCGTACCAAGCAACCGGTCGACCATAGCAGTCGACCGACGTGCACGGATACGTGCACGCTGGCTGCCCCATGAGCCGGTCGACCGCACGGTCGACCGACTGAGAGCAGGTTGCTCTCTGTTTGTTCCCGGTCGACCGAGCGATCGACCTGCCAGAGAGCCGTTGCTCTCTGGTTCTGGGGACGGTCGACCGCTCGATCGATCGGTAGCTGCCAGCGGTCAATGACCGTTGGACGGTCGACGACGACCGGTCGACCATGGTTCATTTTTGGCAGGATCTGCTGCCAACGGCTATATTTTCTAATGGGCTATAAATACCCCATTAGTGGCCAGTTTGTAAGTTCACCTAGAGGGGGAGTGAATAGGTGATGGCTAATCTAATGGTCACTAAATGCCAATAATGCGGAATTAAAAACTATTATGACCAAATTAAACTTCTTACACTAAACACCACGTATAACACAAGAGTGTAGCCGAATTCCCCGTGAAGGACTCTGGACTAACTCCTCTAGATTCCCTAGATAAGGGTTGAGGTGACGCGTTGGCTCTCTTGGTTGAATACGAGTGTTAGCAAACAAACCCAAGCAAGTATATCAATGAGCACAAATGAATATATCAAGCATATAAAGATAGACAATGAGAGTATGCAAGATATAAAGGAGATAGAGAGAGTGAGCAATCGCAAAGACAAGGGATTTGTTTCGAGGTTCGAGCACACTTGCTCTATATCCCCACCTTCGACACACGAAGGATTTCCACTATAATCGATCCCACTGGATCACTCGGTGCCGCAACACCTACAACGAGTTCCCACTAGAACTCCTTGGACTCTCTCGTCCGTACACACCGCAAGCCCACCGGCTCACCGAGGCCGCACCTCAAACAAGAGTTCGCACCCCGAACCCGAAACACCGAGTCCACACTAGGACCCGAAACAATGCGAACACACACGTCCCCTCCTCAAAGAAAAAGAAAGATCTCTTGGTGATCTAAACACTTTGATCACCTAAAATCCTCTCACAACAAAACCCTATAGGTAGATATAGCAATGGATAGCTCATGTGGTGTGTGAGAAAAACAAGGATGAGAATGGTGGAGGAAAACTCAAGAAATTCTCTTTTAAAAACACTCTTGATAAACTCTCCTTTTGATTGGAAATATTGGCTCTAAAACAAGTGGAGAAAACCTCTTAAAAGAGTTGAGAAAACTGGTGAAAAATCCACTTGGAAATCTTGTAGAAAACAGCCCCCAAATGCCCCATTTTATAGAGCCTGGAAAACTAGCCGTTTGGGTTCTGTCAGGCCTAACGGTCGACCATCCGGTCGGCCGGCCAACGGTCATATTTCAGACCGTTTGAGCCATCGGTCGACCGAACGGTCGACCGAGCCAGGATACAGAGAGCAATCTCTCTATCTGGTCGACCGCACGGTCGGCCGGCCATCCTGCAGAACTGGCGTGCACGTCTGTGCACGTCGGTCGACCGAACCGGTCGACCGACTTCAGCCCTAGTCGACTTGGTTGGTCGCTAGTCGACTTGCTGAAGCCTGAAACAGAAATCTAGGGATTAAAATGTTGGTCTTTTTGGCTCAAATAAAATCCCATAAATACTGAAAAATCTACAAAATAGTTTTGATGTTATACTTTGATAAACAAACATGCTTGCACAAATCAAGACATGTTACATATGATTTAAACTATTTTTGTAACTTGGAAAATTTGCTAAAATGAAAGCTGTATTTTCCAAAACTTATTTTTCCAAACTTTGTTTTTCCAAAACATCTCCAAATACAAAAACAGATATTCTAAACAACTTTGAAAGCATAGTGTGTATGGATATGATCCACTACACAAACATGGTGAAATATCTATGTTTTTGACGTTAAGCTTTAAACTTGATTTTGGATAAAAGATATAAACTTGAAAACCAAATCCAAACATGTATTTTCTAAATAGAAAATCTTTGTAAAAACAAAAACTATCAAGAGTGTGTGTCTAATGGTACTTGAGCAATCCACCAACTACTCTATCCTTTACATTTTATCTAAAATAAAATCTTCTAAAATAAACCTAGACACAAGTCTTCATCTTCTTGAAGTCTTCACTTGAAGCCTTCACATCTTCTGACTTGGTCCAAACACGATCCAATAGCTCTTTGGATCAAACCGTACTAGCTCCAAAACTTGACTTCAAATCCTTTGTTGAAGCTATGCACCTACTAAGATCTTGATCATAAATCTGTCACTAATTAAAACAAGATCATTAGTAAACATAACTACATGAGTTGATCATCATCAAAACTAGAGTGATGTGGGCCTTCGGGCCAACACAGTTTTCTCTAAGAGTTTTTGGACGAATTTTCTGAGCTTTCTCTAGTGTTTTCACAGCAATCAAAAGAAGTTTTTGGGCTTTAAATTGATCAATCTATTTGGTGTTTTTGCTAGGTTTGGAAAATCAAGAAAAGGTTTTTGGAAAAGATTTTGATTCAACTTCTTCATCTTGGTTTCTAGTTTTTCCAAAGATTTTCTTTGAGTTTTTGATTCCATTCCTTTGGTTTTCTCCACACTTGAGCTACATCTACTATCTTATTCTATAGGATCTTTGTGTGGGAAAGAAATTGTGTGGTTGTTTGTTAGACCACCAAGTTGAAAACCCCAAAATTTGCTTGGCTTTGTGCCTTTCCCTCATTGTGTTGAGAAGGTTGTGCAAATGGGTTGTATCCCTCAAGTTGTGAGGTGATCCTTGTGTTGCTTTGTGCTAATCCCTCAAGTTGTGAGGTGATTGTTTGTTGGCTTGGTGTTGTACCTCAAGGAGGAGGTTGTGTTTGTAAAGAGAGGAGTTGGGTACTCCTTGTAATTGTTATTGCCCCAAATCCTCGGTGGAGGTTCCCTTTGTGGGAGTCTTTTTGTGGACAAGTTAGTAGAGTTGAAATCCTTCTGTGTGAAGGCGGGGATGTAGAGCTGGGTGCTCGAACATCGAAACATATCTTGTTGTTTGCGCTTGATCACTTGACTCTTACTCTATCTCTCTCTCTCTCTCTCTCTCTCTCTCTCTCTCTCTCTCTCTCTCTTTGTATTGTGCCTTGCATTATTTCACAATTGTCATTCATATTAATTTGCTTGGCTTGTTTGAGTGTGCATCACTTGTTAATTGCAATTAGTTTTCAAATTCCGCATTAAGTTCACTAGATTAGCATCATCACCTATTCACCCCCCCTCTAGGTGATTTTCAGAGTACACAACTCTCTCTCAACCAAATACAACCTCTCACTAGAGGCAAGGCACAATCCACAACAAACACCTCTACACTTAGAGGGTTAGGCACTTAGCCAATACAAAACAATCACCTCACACTTGAGGAATTCCAACACCAACTCCACCTCTCACTAGAGGGAGCTAAACACAATCTCCACCTCTCACTAGAGGGAGCCAATTTCCTCTCCAAAGTCAACCTCTACACAAGAGGGATAACACAAGTAAGGAGGGTTTACAACTAGGTGGTCTATCTCAACCACAAACAACTTCTTCCACAAAATAAAGATCCTAATAGATAGGATGAGTGATATGGCTCAAGTGTGGAAAACAAAGAGTTTGGAAATCAAAAACTCAAAGAAAAACTCTAGGGAAAAACTCTAGATAGAATTGAAAGTGAAGATCAAACTAATTCCCAAAGAATTTTCTTTTCAATTCCAACCTTTTTAAAAATAAGATAAAGATAAAATATTTAAGCACAAAAAAACTCTTTTAAAACTTGCTGGAAGATGTAAATTTTTGCTCTAAAAATCTTAACCAAAACAACCTACAAATGGGGTATATATAACCTCCAAAACAGATTTGCCCGTTGGCTGCTGACTAGGCTAGAAATGGCCTTCTGGTCGACCGGCCAACGGTCAAATTTTTGACCGTGAGCCTTCGGTCGACCGGGCTCTGAATCAGAGAGCAACGGTCGACCGCCCGGTCGACCGGGGCAACCCGAGAGTGGGTTGCCTTTAGTTAGTCGACCGTTCGGTCGACCGGCCAACTGACACGGCCTTGTGAACATTCTTGTGCACGTCACGGTAGACCGCCAGAGCATGGCAGGGTTTAAATAGGGTTGAAAAACTTGATTTTTTATTATCCTATAAAATCCCATAAAACCTCTAAAATCCACAAAATAGTTTTATTATAATACTTTGATATACAAATATGTGTGAAAAATTCAACACATATTTCAAACAATTTGAACCATTTTTGTGTTATGGAAATTTTGCCGAAAACCAAAATCCGTATTTTCCAAAACTTGAATTTTTGAATTGAAAATTCGTTTTGTCCAAAACTCATCCAAATACAAAAACATGATATTGAAACAACTTGAAGCATGTTGTATATGAATATAATCTAATATACATGAAAGATATATATATATATCAATGTTTTTGGCTTAAAAACAAAAATACGTTTTGTTAAAATACCAAATCACCAAACTCATAAAATCGACTATCAAACTAAGTTCGTTTAAATAGTTGAAGCATGCATGTATATAGAATAAATCTAATATACATTAAACCATGTAAACTTGTTGATTCTATCTATTCATGAAAAATCAAGATCGGTTAAACCAAAACCGAAAACCAAAACCAAACAAAAAACATGTGTGTGTTGTGAACTTGAGCATATCACACTATCTAGTCTTTACAAATGGATCTAAAAACAAAAATAAACTATGTACCGAAGTCTTCTTATAGAGCTCCGTCTCCAAGTCGACTCGATCCAAACGTGATCACCGAGCTTGACTCCAATGAGTGCTAGGTATGAACATTGACGCTCGGGCTCTTAATCACCATGTGAAAAGCTCCAAACACTTTTGTTAAAGCTAATCACCTACTAATATTTTGGTTAAGTATCTGAAACTAAACATCACAAGATTATTAGCAAATATAACTACATGAGTTAATCATCATCAAAACTAGAGTGGAAGGCCTCTGGGCCAACAATCTCCCCCTTTTTGATAATGACAAAACTCATAGAGTTATATATGCATGGATTAAAGTTAAGCTTCAAAGAAGCTCCCCCTTAACTCATGCATAACAATGAATAATAAATATATGCAATGTATACTAAACATGGATATGCATCAACATGCATAAAACACTGAAATGAACATGCTCTTGATACCAAACATGAAATAAACATGCAAATTAACATGCATATATATAAACTCAAATACTTCTCCCTCTTTTTGTCAATCATCAACAAAGGGGTCAAAGAAAATATATTCTCCCCCTTTTGTCTTAAACAAAATAACAACAAAAAATATCAATAAGGGGTGAAAACAAAAACAACATTCTTGATACCAATTGTAAGAAAAAAAAATATATCAATTTAGTGCATCATGATATCAAAGAGATAAACCAATTGAAAGTACATAATGTGGTACATAAAACAAATATAGATTTAAATACCAATTGATACCAATTGTAAGTAAATACAAATTAAATACCAATTGTAAGTAAATAAATCAAAATTTTGAAATCAATAAAACATACCAATTTTAAGTAAACTTATAGATAATCTTGATACCATTTGTAAAGATTAGTACCAATTGAAAGTAATTTTTCATTAAAAGCATATGATACCAAAAATAATCAATATCATTTTTTTAATCATTTTTAACATAAAGTGTGGGAGTAGAATACCAAAACCAATTGAAAGGTGAAATGTGATTTTTCTCCCCCTTTATGAAATACCAAATAAAACGATACATAAGCTTGTATAAGATACCAATTGAAACATAATCAATTGAAATATAATAGTCATTAGAAATTAAGCTTAGCATAACTAAAATTTTGTGCTCAAAGATATAGAGATATAGTAAGCACAAATAAAACATATATATGAGTATACAAAAAAAATGTCAATAGTGATACCAATTGAAAGGATCTAATGATACCAATTGAAAACACAATAAGATTAAGTGTATAACTCATATTACCTTCTACCCATTCCATGTACATGTTTAAAAGAATTTTCAATAATAAGCATACAAGGCATGGTCACCTAACCAACCGCCCTTCAAATGGGTAGGGTTTTCAAAAATAGGTTTGAAAATATAGTATATTTGAAAAGCTCTACCATAATGAAGAGTACGAACTAGTTTTAAGAAAAATTTGAAAATTAGTAAGAAATCCTTCAAGCAAGGAATAAAACAAAAATATATTTCATGAAAAACATGTAGATCACATGATCACCAAACACTCAAAATCTATATTAGCACAAATTGTACTCATGAAAATAAATCATGAGAAACACTAAATAAGGTGAGTGTACAAGTGTTATGTAAAGCACATTATCATGAAACTAGGCAATCAAGCTTAATAAGAAATTTCTTAAAACATGAAAATCATTAAAACGATTTAATCTTCAAGGCATATATATGTCTTGTACAAACTAAAGTATACATACATATCCAAAACATAACGAGTCCACAAAAGTGTATGCATGAAGGCAAGTGGCTCAAGGATGTATATGTATAGCTAATAGTTTAGACAAAATAGACATATATATGAAGTTAAACATAAACATGAAAAACATGTACAATATGGGAATACAAGTTAAAATGTATGAATCATCAAAACTAGGCTATACTAGTACATCTAATGAGTACAAATGAGCGTTCAAGTACAAACATGTAATAATCTATTTGTGGCTCACTAGTTTTACAAGTATATATCCAAGTCTTAACGAAAACAAACATCTAAACAAATATTCAAATCATGAAGCATAGAAATCAAATAAAACTCATAAACTCATAATACATACATATGATTATTATGTACATGCACATGCATAGATCTAGTACATACACATTAGTTAAAACAAATGTGAGAACACAACGATATAAATCCATATTAAACATGGGTGTCTCAAATAACTAAACATGTATATCACTAATCTAAATCTCATGACATATAACATACTAATCATAAAACATCAAGACATGCTAAAAATGAATAATATGAAAGCATGTAAACATAAATGGGAGTTAGAGATTGTTACCAAATCATGAAAGCAACTCTCCAAGTCTCCAAAAAAAGGTGGTCCTCCCACCAAACTCCCATTGAAAGTGATGCATCCAAATAGTCCTCTTTTAAGTTCGGAACGCATCCACCTCAAGGCACCATCACCCTCACGTCATGCGAGAGCCCACACCTACATCAAATACAATAGGGGTGGTCTTTGGTACCCATACTCGTTTGGGTCCATGGGGGTTAGTACCTTTCCTAACCCAAAAATTTAGTTGCTAAATTTGAATCCTGTAACTTATCATAACAAAATTTAGCAAGGTGGCCCTTACGTCCACAATGTGTACATGTGTACACATGAGCATACATTGTGTGATGGGTGTGACCGTGAGGAGCCTGTGTATGACATGGTTTGTGTGCATACATAAGAGGAATTTATTTCTTTCGAAACAAAGATTCCAAACGTGAGTGGTTCATGGCACAATGGCTCAAGGTGGAGCCCAAACAATCAACACTTTTCTTCAAAACATTTATATCATTTTCAATACTAGAAGATAAAGTGGAGCATGCAATAGGTAAGCTAGGTGAAGCTACACTAGCATGACAAATATGTGTACCTAAATCATTTTTCAAAGAAATGTTTTGATTAGACTCAAATCCATTCCTTTGAAATAGAAACAATTTCATTTTTAAAGAATCATTTTCTTTTAAAACAAAATCAACTTTTGAAGACAAGTTTTCATTTTTCTTCAAAATTCACAATTTTTATTTTTCAAAAATTCATTTTCTTTTAGGGCAAGATCTAGTTGGGATTTAAGTGAGTCACGTTCACTTGAAATCTCTTCCTTTTCTTGCAAAGCAATCTCAAGTTTAGAAGATAAATCTTTATTTTCTTCTTTTAAACCAACACTTTCCTTTTTCAAAAGTTTGTATTTTGAAATCAAATTTTCACAATTTTTAGCAAGTTCATCATTCATGGCTTGTGCCTCTAAACCCTCATTGCAATAGGAACTAGTAGTGCTAGCATCTAGTTGAGTTTCCGATTGTACCTCAAGGGAGTCATTCCCTTAGACCATGAAGCAACATTCATCGGACTCGTCTCTCCTAGATCTCCTCTTCTTATTGATAAGCGTTGGTAGCTCGGGAGAAGTCAAAATGCTCCATACTGCAAAAGCTGAATCATAGTGAGAAAACACATGTAAATATTCTTTATGAAGAGATGCTCTAAGTGCCTTTAGGGCTAGTGCATTGGCCTCTATATGCCTGCTATCACTAAGCTAGGATTCCTTGGTAATGACAAGGTAAACTTTATAACCTAGGGCTTTTAAATGACAACTCATCATAACCTTCCATATATCAAGTCTGAGATATCAAACATGGGAGGGCTATCCATGAGTGCAAACTATATGTGTGCAAATGCAAATGCAAATGATAGATTAGCTAACCAAGATCACACTCCTAGGTGGTTAAACTAAATATCAGGAGCGTAGGCTCTGATACCAATTGAAAGTACACCTAGAGGGGGGTGAATAGGTGTACGACTAATCTAATGAACAAAATGCAAAAATTAAAAACTTAACTACAACAACACTTAATGCAACCAACAAGTGTAGCCGAATTCCGGTGAAGGGCTCTGGACTAACTCCTCTTGATTCCTCTAAATATGAGTTGAGGCGCTATATGAAGCTCTCGTGGTTAAGCACAAGTGAGGCACACACAAACAAGCCAAGCATATAATAAATGTATGACAATATGAATGATGTAAGGCACAATAGTAAAGAGAGAGAGTTAGAGTCAATGGATCAAACGCAAACACCAAGATTTGTTTCGAGGTTCGAGCACCCAGCTCTACGTCCCTACCTTCACACAGAAGGATTTCCAATCCACTAACTTGTCCATGCAGGACTCCCACACAGGGAACCTCCACTGAGGATTTGGGGCAAATACAACCGGGAGTACACAACACCTCTCTCAACCAAATACAACCTCTCACTAGAGGCAAAGCACAATCCACAACAAATACCTCTACACTTAGAGGGTTATGCACTTAGCCAATATAAAACAATCACCTCACACTTGAGGGATTCCAACACCACTCCACCTCTCACTAGAGGAGCTAAACACAATCTTCACCTCTCACTAGAGGGAGCCAACCACCTGTCCAAAATCAACCTCTACACAAGAGGGATAACACAAGTAAGGAGGGTTTACAACTAGGTGGTCTATCTCAACCACAAACAACTTCTTCCACAAAATAAAGATCCTAATAGATAGGATAGAGTGATATGGCTCAAGTGTGGAAAACAAAGAGTTTAGAAATCAAAACTCAAAGAAAAACTCTAGGGAAAAACTCTAGATAGAATTGAAAGTGAAAATCAAACCATTCCCAAAGAATTTTCTTTTCAAATGATTTTTCAACCCTTTTAAAACAAAATAAAGATCAAATCTTTAAGCACAAAAAAAACTCTTTAAAAACTTGCTGGAAGATGTAAATTTTTGCTCTAAAAATCTTAACCAAAAACAACCTACAAATGGGGTATATATTGTTGGCCCGAAGGCCCATCACTCTTGTTTTGATGATGATCAACTCATGTAGTTATGTTTACTAATGATCTTGTGTTTAATTAGTGACAGATTTATGATCAAGATCTTAGTAGGTGCATAGCTTCAACAAAGGATTTAAAGTCAAGTTTTGGAGCTAGCACGGTTTGATCCAAGAGCCATTGGATCGTATTTGGACCAAGTCAAGAAGATGAGAAGGCTTCAAGTGAAGACTTCAAGAAGATGAAGACTTGTGTCTAGGTTTGTTTTTATAAGATTTTGTTTTTAGATAAAATGTAAAGGATAGAGTAGTTGGTGGATTGCTCAAGTACATACACACACATACACACACACACTCTTGATAGTTTTGTTTTACAAAAGAATTTTTATTTTAGAAAATACATGTTTGATTTTTGATTTTCAAGTTTACATGTTTTATCCAAAACCATGTTTAGTGCTTAATGTCAAAAACATAGATATTTCACCATGTTTGTGTAGTGGATCATATCCATACACCATATGCTTTCAAAGTTGTTTAAATATCTTGTTTTTGTATTTGATGAAGTTTTGGAAAAACAAGTTTTGGAAAAATCAAGTTTGGAAAAATACTGTTTTTCTTTTGAGCCAAAATTTCCAAATCACAAAAATAGTTCAAATTATTTGTAACATGTCTTGATTTTGTGCAAGCATGTTTGATTAATCAAAGTATTATATTGAACTTATTTTTGTAGATTTTTCATGATTTTATGGGATTTCATTTAAGCCAAAAAGACCTAGTTCTTAATCCCTTAACTTTGTTTCCTGGCTTCAGCTGGTCGACCGGGATGGTCGACCGCAGATTGAAGTCAGCCTACCTTCAGGGTCGACTGACGTGCACAGACGTGCACGCCATTCTGGCAGGAGGGCCGGCCGACCGACCCGGTCGACCGTCCAGAGAGCTCTGCTCTCTGGAAAGGCCCCGGTCGACCGAGCGGCGACCGTACAGAGAGACTTGCTCTCTGTATCCTGGCTTGGTCGACCGACCGGTCGACCGATGGCACAACAGTCTGAAATATGACCGTTGGCCGGACGACCGGGCGGTCGTCCGACAGGCCTGACAGACCCCAACGGCTAGTTTTTTCTAGCCCTATAAATTTGGGGATTTGGGCATTGTTTTTCTCTAAGATTTCTAGTGGACTTTGAGCTAGTTTTCTCACTTCTTTAAAAGAGTTTTCTCCACTAAATTGAGAGCTAATACTTCCAATCAAAAGGGGAGTTTTTATCAAGAGTGTTAAAAGAGATTTTCTTGAGTTTTCCTCTACCATCTCTTTCCTTGTTTTCTCACACAAACACTTGAGCTATCCATTGCTATTCATTCTTTAGGAGTGTTGTAGTGAGAGTGTTTTTGGTGATCAAAGTGTTTAGATCACCAAGAGATCTTTTCTTTGTTCTTTGAGGAGGCGGACGTGTGTGTTCGCATTTATTTCGGGTCCTAGTGAGGACTCGGTGTTTCGAGTTCGGGTGCGAACTTGTTGTTTGAGGTGCGGCCTCGGCGAGCCGGTGGGCTTGCGGTGTGTACGGGCTAGAGAGTCCGAGAGCTTGTAGGTGTTGCGGCACCGAGTGATCCGGTGGGATCGATTATAGTGGAAATCCTTCGTGTGTCGAAGGCGGGGATGTAGAGCAAGTGTGCTCGAACCTCGAAACAAATCCCTTGTGTTTGCGAATGCTCACTCTCTCTCTCTCTCTCTTTGTCTCTTTGTTTATATCTTGCATGTTTTTATTGTGCTTATCCTTACATGCTGATATTCATATTGTGACATACATGCTTGGGTTGTTTGCTAACACTTGTATTTAACCAAGAGAGCTAACGCGGCACCTCAACCCTTATCTAAGGGAATCTAGAGGAGTTAGTCCAGAGCCCTTCACGGGGAATTCGGCTACACTCTTGTGTTATACGTGGTGTTTAGTGTAAGAGTTTAGTTTAGGTCATAATAGTTTTTACTTCCGCATTATTTCGCATTAAGTGACCATTAGATTAGTCATCACCTATTCACCCCCCCTCTAGGTGATCTTACAATTGGTATCAGAGCATCTTCATTGGTATCAGAGCATTTTTCAATTGGTATTAGAGCTAAGTGCTCTGAATTTTGGTCTTACAACCTAGAGTTAAAGATCCTCATTTTAGGCTAATCACAATATTTGTACACACACCATGGACTTCATGTCACCACCCATATTTGACATTCTTACATCCCTATATGGAAGGTGAAGATGTCCTTGTACCTCAAAGCCCTAGGCATTCATGTTTATCTTTCCATCACTAAGATTCATATGTTAATAATAGCAAGAATTTTGAGGCTAATGCAAAAGCCCTTTATGCTTTAAAATCTACCCTAAATGATGATTATTTATCTAGGGTTTCTAACATTAATTCGGCTTTTGTAGTTTGGAACACCCTCCTCTCCCTTGGCGAAAATGATCAATACTATGCGGGGAGTGACTCGGATGTTGGAAGTGACGTCTCCAACAAGTGCTATATGGTCCAAGGGATAACCCCTTGAGGTAAACACCGAATCCGAGTTATATGATGAAGACATGTCATATGATGAGCTTACCACTTTTTGTCAACTTCTACTTGAGAATATGACATGATTAAAAAGGATAATAAAAATTTGAAAAGAATTTGATTCCATGCTTAATGAAAAGATTCATTAGAAAATAAGGTTGCATGCATTGAAAAAGAAAATGAATTTTTGAAAAATGAGAATGTTTCCTTGATGTCCAAATTAATAATCTTTGTGAAGGAAACACTATTTTGAAAATAAAGTATTTTTGGTGGAAAAACAAAAGGAAGTCGTTTTTCAAGAAAACACGTCTTTGAAAAGAAAATTTTTGAAAAAGAAAAAGAAAATGTTTCTCAAAAGAATAAGAAAAATGATTTTACATCTCATCATGCTTTACATGCCACCATTAATGATAATGAGATGAAATTTTTAAAAATAAAATTAATAGTTTGAGCTCTACCTTGAGCTCTTGTGCATTTAACCATTCTAGATTGGAGTCCTTGTTTTCAAAGAAACAAGCTCCACATTCTCATGCACATCATCATGCATATGCTTATGTTGCATGTCATGATCATACTCACACACATAAGCATCCTAAAGTGTACAAATGTACACATTGTGGCCGCAAAGGCCATTTAGCAAAGTTTTATTTGACAAGTTGCATTATTAAATTTTGCTAATAACAAAAATGTTTGGGTCCCTTACAAAGCTAACCCCCAAGACCCAAGAAAAAATGGGTACCAAACCCCCACCTTGTGTTTTTGATGCAGGTGAGGGCTCTCACACGACGTGAGAGGGATGGTGGCCTTGATGGTAGATGCACATGGACGTGATGGACACACATATATATAGATGGATCGCTATCAAGGAGTTTTGGTGGGACGACCACCATGTTTGGAGTTTTGGAACATAGTACCTTAGTTGGTAACTATCTCTAACTCCTAGTTTATTTATTTACATGCTTGTTCATATGTCATATTTTTAGCATGTTCATGTTTTTAGGTTTTGCGCTTCATGTCGTAAATACTAGTTTAAATGTAGTTTTTATTAAAACTTGAATTTATACATGTACAAGTAGTGAGCAACAAATTGATTCATATATGTTTGCACTTCATGCTCATTTGTACCCACTATATGCACATGTATAGGCTAGTTTTGATGATTTCCTCATTACACTTGTTTTGCCATTTTCGTGTTTTTACTTCATGTATATGCATTTTTATTCAAATCTAATAAATATACATGTATATCCTTCGTGAGTCTCTTGCCTTCATGCCAATACTATTAATAGACTCGTTTTATGTTTGGGATATATATGCATGTTGTTAGATTTAGATAAATCATACATATACCTAGAAGTTTATTGTTTTTAATGAAAAATAAATTTTCATGTTTTGTTTGATAAAATAAAATGAATAATTTGTTTTGATCATTTTGAGCCTTAATGACTATTTTCATGTAAATGCTATATACATGATTCTTGTACACTCATACTTTATTTGTTTTGTCATGACCTTGTTTCATGTACATTTTTATGAGCTTAATCGATTTTGAGTGTCACTCTTGTGTATTTGGTATGATTCATGAAAAACTTAAATTGATTTCATGTTTTTGAAGATCTTTAACTAGTTTTTCAAAAATTAATTTAACTAGTTATTTATTCTTCAATGTTTATGAGATATACACATGATCTTATTATTGTTTCAATTGGTATCATTGAATCGTTTCAATTGATATCAATTTGACTTTATTTTTGTATATACTCATATTTTATTTTCTTATATATGTATGTATCAATTTCAATTGGTATACTCATTTTTCATTCATACATATATAATATATATATATTATATATATATATATATGAGTTATTTGTGCTTGAGTTAAAATTGTTTTACATGTTTAAAGCACAAAGTTATTTATGATAAGAAAATAAAATTTTTAAGAAAATTCTCAAAATTTTGTTTTAAGAAAAATTAAAAATTTTTGATTTGTACTGCCTATATGCAAGGAGAGCTTAACATCTCTTCTACATATAGATTCATGTTGAGTGTATTGTATATTGAGGAGCTTGACAACTCTTCTTTATGTGGCACACGTGTGTAGGGGGAGCTTCACATCTCCTCTTATGCATTACATAATATGTGTTATGTGAATTGGGGCTTGTCATCCCTTCTTCATGTAATGCATATGTGTAGGGAAGTTATTTTACCGTCTTCCTCTTCATGAATGTATATCGCATATAACCTTTTATTGACTTATTTATTTACACCCCTTATTGTCTCTTTGTTTATGACAAAAGGGAGAAAAATTTGATGATTTTGTTTTTAATTTACCCCTTTGTTGATGATTGACAAAAAGGGGAGAAGTATTTGTGATATATGCATGTTTTCCTTGCTTAAGGGGGAGAAGTATTTGTTTTCCTTGCTTAAGGGGAGTAGTATTTGTGTTTATGCATATGTTTTGTTTTGCAAATAGGAGAAAAAGATTTTGTGATTTTGTTTTATGCTTGATTAGCATGTTTACTCCTTCATTTGTATACATGTTTATGTGCTTCATTGTCATATTTATTTGTTTATGTGTTATGCATGAGTTAAGGGGGAGCTTCTTTGAAGCTTTACTTTAATCCATGCATATATAACTTCATGAGTTTTGTCATCATCAAAAAGGGGGAGATTGTTGGCCCGAAGGCCCATCACTCTAGTTTTGATGATGATCAACTCATGTAGTTATATTTACTAATGATCTTGTGTTTAATTAGTGACAGATTTATGATCAAGATCTTAGTAGGTGCATAGCTTCAACAAAGGATTTAAAGTCAAGTTTTGGAGCTAGCACGGTTTGATCCAAGAGCCATTGGATCGTGTTTGGACCAAGTCAAGAAGATGAGAAGGCTTCAAGTGAAGACTTCAAGAAAATGAAGACTTGTGTCTAGGTTTATTTTTATAAGATTTTGTTTTTAGATAAAATGTAAAGGATAGAGTAGTTGGTGGATTGCTCAAGTACATATACACACACACACACACACTCTTGATAGTTTTGTTTTACAAAAGAATTTTTATTTTAGAAAATACATGTTTGATTTTTGATTTTCAAGTTTACATGTTTTATCCAAAACCATATTTAGTGCTTAATGCCAAAAACATAGATATTTCACCATATTTGTGTAGTGGATCATATCCATACACCATATGCTTTCAAAGTTGTTTAAATATCTTGTTTTTGTATTTGGTGAAGTTTTGGAAAAACAAGTTTTGGAAAATCAAGTTTGAAAAAATACTGTTTTTCTTTTGAGCCAAAATTTCCAATCACAAAATAGTTCAAAGTGTTTGTAACATGTCATGATTTTGTGCAAGCATGTTTGATTAATCAAAGTATTATATTGAACTTATTTTTGTAGATTTTTCATGATTTTATGGGATTTTATTTAAGCCAAAAGACCTAGTTCTTAATCCCTTACTTTGTTTCCTGGCTTCAGCCGGTCGACCGGGACGTTGACCGCAGATTGAAGTCGGCCGACCTTCAGGGTCGACCGACGTGCACAGACGTGCACGCCATTCTGGCAGGAGGGCCGGCCGACCGACCCGGTCGACCGTCCAGAGAGCTCTGCTCTCTGGAAAGGCCCCGATCGACCGAGCGGCCGACCGTACAGAAAGACTTGCTCTCTGTATCCTGGCTCGGTCGACCGACCAGTCGACCGATGGCACAACGGTCTGAAATATGACCGTTGGCCGACGACCGGGCGGTCGTCCGACAGGCCTGACAGACCCCAACGGCTAGTTTTTCTAGTCCTATAAATTTGGGGGTTTGGGCATTGTTTTTCTCCAACATTTCTAGTATTTTTTGAGCCAGTTTTTCCCACTTATTTAAAAGAGTTTTCTCCACTAAATTGAGAGCTAATACTTCCAATCAAAAGGGGAGTTTTTATCAATAGTGTTAAAAGAGATTTTCTTGAGTTTTCCTCCACCATCTCTTTCCTTGTTTTCTCACACAAACACTTGAGCTATCTATTGCTATTCATCCTTTAGGAGTGTTGTAGTGAGAGTATTTATTGGTGATCAAAGTGTTTAGATCACCAAGAGATCTTTTCTTTGTTCTTTGAGGAGGCGGACATGTGTGTTCGCATTTGTTTCGGGTCCTAGTGAGGACTCGGTGTTTCGGTTTGGGTGCGAACTTGTTGTTTGAGGTGTGGTCTCGGCGAGCCGGTGGGCTTGCGGTGTGTACGGGCTAGAGAGTCCGAGAGCTTGTAGGTGTTGCGGCACCGAGTGATCCGGTGGGATCGATTATAGTGGAAATCCTTCGTGTGTCGAAGGCGGGGATGTAGAGCAAGTGTGCTCGAACCTCGAAACAAATCCCTTGTGTTTGCGATTGCTCACTCACTCTCTCTCTCTCTCTCTCTCTCTCTTTGTCTCTTTGTTTATATCTTACATGTTTTTATTGTGCTTATCCTTACATGTTTGATATTCATATTGTGCTTAATTGATATACATCCTTGGGTTGTTTGCTAACACTTGTATTTAACCAGAGAGCCAACGCGACACCTCAACCCTTATCTAGGGGAATCTAGAGGAGTTAGTCCAGAGCCCTTCACGGGGAATTCGGCTACACTCTTGTGTTATACGTGATGTTTAGTGTAAGAGTTTAGTTTAGGTCATAATAATTTTTACTTTCGCATTACTTCGCATTAAGTGACCATTAGATTAGCCATCACCTATTCACCCCCCCTTAGGTGATCTTACAATTGGTATCAGAGCATCTTCATATATAACCCCCAAAATAGATTTGCCCGTTGGCTGCTGACTAGGCCAGAAATGGCCTTCCGGTCGACCGGCCAATGGTCAAATTTTTGACCGTTGAACCTTCCGGTCGACCGCCCGGTCGACCGGTCTCTAAACCAGAGAGCAACGGCTCTCTGGTCGGTTGACCGCCCGATCGACCGGGGCAACCCGAGAGTGGGTTGCCTTTAGTCGGTCGACCGTTCGGTCGACCAGCCAACTGATACGGCCTTGTGCACATTCTTGTGCACGTCCGGTCTACCGGCTCCTGGTCCGGTCGACCGGAACGGTCGACCGCCAGAGCCTGACAGGGTTTAAATAGGGATTGAAAAACTTGGTTTTTAATTATCCTATAAAATCTCATAAAATCTCTAAAAATCCACAAAAATAGTTTTATTATAATACTTTGATATACAAACATGTGTGAAAAAATTCAACACATATTTCAAACAATTTGAACCATTTGTGTTATGAAAATTTTTCTGAAAACCAAATCCGTATTTTCCAAAACTTGAATTTTTGAATTGAAAATTCGTTCTATCCAAAACTCATCCAAATACAAAAACATGATATTGAAACAACTTGAAGCATGTTGTATATGGATATAATCCAATATACATGAAAGATATATATATCAATATTTTTGACTTAAAAACAAAAAATACGTTTTGTTAAAAATACCAAAACACCAAACTCATGAAATAGACTATCAAACTAAGTTCGTATAAATAGTTGAAGCATGCATGTATATAAACAAATCTAATATATATTAAACAATGTAAACTTGTTGATTCTATCTATTCATGAAAACCAAGATCGGTTAAACCAAAACCGAAAACCAAAACCAAAACATGAAACGTGTGTGTGTTGTGAACTTGAGCATATCACACTATCTAGTCTTTACAAATGGATCTAAAAACAAAACTAAAATATGTACCGAAGTCTTCTTGTAGAGCTCCGTCTCCAAGTCGACTCGATCCAAACGATGTCCACCAAGCTTGACTCCAACGAATGCTAGGTATGAACACTGACGCTCGGGCTCTTGAATCACCATGTGAAAAGCTCCAAAATACCTTTATTGAAGCTAATCACCTACTAATATCTTGGTTAAGTATCTGAAACTAAACATCACAAGATTATTAGTAAATATAACTACATGAGTTAATCATCATCAAACAAGAGTGGAAGGCCTCTGGGCCAACAGAAAGATCCTATCGTGAAACTTACTCCCTTTACATTACCAGTCCTGAAAAATCATCACGAAGTCATCATGGTTTATACCTATGTCCAACAAAAGAATGTGATTTGGTGGAATGGTTGACTTGGACTCAAGAATGATAGGTTCAGGAATCAATACTAACTCGGGAAAATCAACTTTGGGTTTGAGAGTTAGTTTTGGTTCAAGCGTTGAGACCAAGTCCAAGAATTGATATTCACATTCTTTTCCCATCAATGGAATGTGACTATCCAAATTGGTGATTCAATTTCTAAATCTATGGGTACGGGAATAAATGTTGGCTCAGAAAATTGGTCCAAATTAGGAAAGAATACCGGAGTCAACATAGATTTGAAGATGGAAACTGAATCCAAAGTTAGGGATCGGGTTCACATTCATGATCAAGTTCAATCTCATTAAAATGAAAACTTGCCAATTCGTCAATGGGTTGATATTGGTCAAGTTCAAGGCTTTGTGGTGAAACTGAATCTTAGTCAAATTTTTTAAGATACCATGATTCTTGATTTTCATCAATATGGTTAGAAGTGTTGGGAATAGTCAAAGATTGAATATGGAGAGTTTTCTATTCCTACGCATGTTCTCCAATCTACTAATTCTTACTTCTACAATATCGAGTGGATCATTTTGGCATTGAATCAAGGTTTCCATACCCTTTTCTAAGTTGGCATGTTCTCCTTGAAAAATAGAGTAAGGATCTGCGACTTGAAATTTTGACGCGATTTTGAGTCTTCTAAAATTTCAATTCGTCGCTCAAGCTCATCTAAGGCTTCCATCCTCTTTTCCCAGTCAATTGATTCTTCTAATGGTTGTTCGGGAGAAGGAGTATATGATCTGGATTTTGGTAAGATAGTTGACAATATGACTTGGGGGAGTGTATCCCCATTGACACTGTGAAGAGTAGTGATGATTATTCCAGTCTTGTTCATATTATTGGGACTATGCATGTAATGATTCGGATAAGACCAATCTGGTGCACTAGGTTGGTTAAAGTTATAATATGCCGGGTTGGTAATATCCGAAAAAGAGGTCAGGGTGTAATATGAATTACCATTAAAATTGAAAATATTATTGTTATAAGCCATATCACACAGGAAATGTTAAACACAAGCAAAGAAAAATAAACAAATAAGCAAACAAATAAAAAGAAAGAAAGAAATTCTAAACTAAGTTAAGGTAGACCTTTGACCTAGACGACTCCTAACTGGTTAGACTGTCCACAGGAGGTATAATGTAGACTTTGACCACAAGCTAATCAGCCAGGTCAGGGCAAGATTGGTGGGAGGTATCCGCGTAAAAGCGACGAGTCTAATTAAGCCAAACCACCAGCATTCGGGGTTTCGCCCTTCAATCCCTTTCCTTAGACACTGATTTGGCAGGAGTCAAATTCTAACACCTTCCCCGTTAGGATAATCTCCTAATTGAGTACGAGATGTTCCTAGGGCCAATGTCTACTCAGTTTTAATTAGACTTAGGTTAGTGAGTGAGGAGATTGTTTGTGGGCTAAGAGAGGGTAATGACTTTCCCACCTTATCTTTTTTATAGGACAAGCCTTAAGATTGATTGTGCAATGTGTGCACGATATAGAAAAGTAACATTCACAAGCAAATATCACGCAAGAATGTTTCCTAAACTATATGCCATGCAGACGTACCTTTTGCTCCAACACTCTTCAACAGTAATATAAATGTAAACGAATTAGACACGTGCATAAATGCAAAGTCTAAATCATTTTTAGCATTTAACAAACATCATTTTACTGTTGAGGTTAGAAAGTAAGTACAGTGAGACAAACAAGGAAATAGATAGTTACAGATATTAAACTTTGCAATACAGCCAACCTGCAGAAAATACAGGTTAGTAGTTCATTCAGATTGCCACAGTAATGTAGCAAATCTGAGGGCTTCTGGGCTTTGCTTTCTTGAGAAAAGCCAGGGCCACTTATATGTCCACTGCAGCAAAAGTTCCTTGTTGTCAAACTTGTACACCAAGAACAAAGAAGAAAGTTAACAAAAAATGTAAATCTAAAAAGAGAATAACTTACCGTCCCTCCCCGGTACGGCGCCAAAATTTGATTGAGTTTTTACCTGCACACAAAAATACCGAATTTCAGAACTTTTAAAATAGTAGTGCAAGGTGCTCAATTCTACCGCAATAGTAAGTGGCTATGCGGGTCGTGATCCACAAGGGGGGACTAGCGATGGAAGCTTTTTTAGTAAGTTCTTTTTTAGGTTACAAAGAATGGTTAAAGATCTTCTTTTAGTTCTTAAAAGGAAATGAAAAAGAGTTATAGTTAAGTTAGAAAGAAAGTGATAGATAGAGAAGGTGGAGAAAATGGAAGTGGATATGTACAAAGAAATAAAAAAGAGAAAAAAAAATTTGAAAGATTGTGGCGTTGGTAATTTACACTAAAATTAAAAGAAAAGAAAACCTAAAAGAAAAACTTATCTCCTTTGGTTGATGACTTACTTAGAACCCTTGCATGTTTTACCTTGCTTCGGAGGCGATCAACGTATAACCCATAAGATCAAGCTCAATCCCATTCGCATTACATCATCAAGATGAATAAGAATGAAATGATACAGAATCTTGAGGAGGAGAACATCATCATGAAGTATCGGTGGCACTCACAAAAACATGGCTATACTGATGCTTCTAGATTCATTTGGATGCTCATCATAACCAAAAGAGGAAAAGCTGAAAGAAGAAGAAGAAATAAAAGTAAAGATGATATAAAAATAAAATTACCTTTTATTGCTTGCAGAAACGATGGAAGAGAGGAGGAGGGTACATCGGTGTCACTCTCAACATAAGCCTCTCTCTTGCTTACATGAATCTCAGTTTAACCTATGCTTATAAAGAAATAAAATTACATAAAAGAAAATAAAAACCTACACTAAAAAGAATGAAAAACTGGCCTAAAATCTATCTCTGCTCGGTCGCCTCCCCCTTTGAGATTGCAGGTATTTATAGAAGAAATGCAGAGATTAGAGGAGTATGAAGATAGGAAAAGCTGGCTATTTCTGAATTTGAATCCTACCCTTATCTCTAAACTTGATTTGATGTGGATATTCAGTTCTGATCTGCAGCTTGTTGGCGTGTTGATTGCTGAATATCACTTATCAAATGACAAAATTAGAAATAGTGATCAACTTAAGAGTTGTAGAACTTAAGAGTTATAAACCTTTAAGTCTTCTTTTCAGATCATCTTGAATTATCAGATTTGAGATTCGATAGCGAAAGTTATGATTGAAATACTAAAATGTATCCAGTCAGAATCTGAGTCAAATTTACTTTATCTCATCTGTTGATCTCTCTATCCATTTATCCTTCTGTATATGATATTATCCTCGGTTGATTTTTAGTTAACCAAAATGGATTTATAGAAATTCAATTTTACCGATTTTCATTTGGTGTTATCTTTCTGATAGCTGAATATTTGCCCCAATCCTTGATTTAATCTAACTAGATCTGGGATCATCCTCAGCTAACCAAATAGATCCAGTTAAATCTGATTTTAACTGGTATTTATTTAGTTTAATCCTCTTTCTCTTCATTATTATCTTCTACAAAATAGAAATTTAAGACAAGAAAATTAGCAGATTTATTACATGATAAATGTAGGAGTGTAATGAAAAGAATGCAAAATATGTGTACGATCATGGTACATCTATTCATATAATTTCAAAGATTATTTCCTATAGGAGGAGAATGCTCAAGATGAAAGGTATCAATTCTTCAAGTTCATATCACCTACTATTGGCACATGGTCACAACGAAAGCATGATCCTTCATTGAGCTACATGGATTATAATAAAAAACTTCGAGGTAGATTAATGTCGTGGGATCAACTTTGCCTCAAAAGAATTTGCGTGTAACAACACGATTCGCGGTTCAAAATATGCACAAGAAGAGGGTCAATTGAAGATTGAGAATACCAGTAAGAAGTATAATGCAACAGCTGACAAGAAGAGACAAGAAAAACTCTTCGAGGAAGAAGATATGATGACGGCATATTTGAGAAAAGAAAGAATCCCAATTTAAAAAGTCTCCACCAAGCAGCTATATCCTGATAGGAACTTGAGGATGAGTTATTTTAAGAGGGACGGATGTAGAAGACCAGGGCAAGGAGTAGCTTAAAACATAATTAAATTCAAACATATTCAAACATCCATGTCGACAACTGAAATCAGAGCTTGTTGACAGGCTTTTCTCTCGAGAATTGAGAATTTACAGTCCTATCGATTGGGCCTTTCACATGTCGACAGCCCTATTGCGTATCAGAGTAACTGAGTTTGATTAGGATTTTATAATTATGTGAAATTTGAATTCCGATAGATAGACTTTCTACTTTTTTATTTTGATTTATTCTTCTATATTTTGAATTTAGTTTTCATATATAGACTAGGACTCTCTTTGTTTTCTTCTAGAAATAGGTTATATTTTCCTAGTAGGAGTATGACTCTTTATAAGCTTATAGAAAGGAAATTATACTCTTTATTTTTGGCATCAAATATTGATTAATAAAATTGAGATTTCTCTCCAAATTGCTGATGGAATTTAGTTGCTATCTCTTGCTCGTGGATTTGAGTAAATCGCTCGTGGATTCGAGCGTCGTGTTCGTGGATCGAGCATAACTTACCTGAAAGTCTTCAGGTTTCGTGCGCACTAGAACGTGATCCGGCGTCATTTATCTTCCCTACTTCCCACGTCATAGTGCTAGAGATCCTACAAGACTAGTAAAACTTGTGGAGAAATCAGTTGTAGAGCGTGTCCTGGTGGCCCAAGAACTTAATGGAATGTAAGACAAAAAGGCAGTTATCTAACCAAAATGTGACCGCCAGATGTACGTTAGGCCCAGCTGCGCTCTCGATGTCAAGTTCTTCGCCATGAATCCATCACCGGCGATGCCAACATTTGCCATGTTGTAGGTTATAACGCTGATCATCTGCGCGTTAAGCTTACATGTGATCATTGTCATGCCCCTGCCGTCACTGAGAATAACGCAGATAAAGAAGCAAGCAATGCCGGCTAGATCTCGTTCTAGTGCCAACAAACCCTGAAAGATAATTTTAGGTAGGAAAAGCATTTGATTCCATGAGCAAAGGATAAATAACTTGAATCCATGAGTAATTGAAAGAGAAAGACTCAATTTTTATTGATTATCAAAAGTTCGATGCTAAAACAAAGATGCAATGACCTTATATAGGCAAATAAAGAAGAATACTATTCTAACTAGACAACTTAATTAAATAAAAGAAAAATAAAACAAATATAAATCAAATTAGACTTGAAAAGAAAATCCAGTTAAGACTCGAATATGCTAATACGTGCTCAGGCAGTCGATAGAGTCCAATTATCTATCGACAGTTGCAGGCCTGTCGATAGGAGAGGTCGACTGTCGAAAGACTTAACACACTCAAATCTCGTGAAACGCCTGTTGACAGGCACATTTCTGCTATCAACTACGGTCTGTCGACTTATGTATATGTACTATCGACAACTATCTTGATCTTCTATTATATCAGTTCCTCCCTCTTCAAAAGAACTCGTTCTCGAGTTATGATTTGGATATTCTTGCTTGGTAGGGTGAGTTCCTCGAGTTATGATCTAGATATAGTTGCTTGGTACGGTGATATCCATAGTAATCTGCCACAATGAATGTCTTAGACATTGCCATATAGCTTGGAAGATCCACAATATAAGTGTTATCACAAATCTTCTTCATCACCTTGAACGACCCATACTTCTTTGTCTTCAAATTGCTGTATGCTCCAACGAATTTTTTTTGTTTACCAAGTATGCCATCACCATGTCTCATTCCTTAAAAATTTTCTCTTTTCTCTTCTCATCAGCTGTGACTTTATGCCTTGCATTAGATTTTTCCAACCTCAATCGAACCTGTTCTTGGACGCCTAGAACTTGCTCGGCCAAGATGCTAGCTGCATTACTGAACTTCTCTCCAACTTGTAGTTGACCTAAATCTAAAGGATGATGGGGTGCCTTTCGATAGACAATTGCAAATGGTGACATTCCCATTGAACCATGCGCCATGTCGTTATAGGCAAACTCTGCTTGGGGTAAAGTTAAACCCTACAACCTTGGTTTGTCTCCATATATACTCCACAATAAGTTACCTAAGGTGTGATTGACAACTTATGTTTGTCCATCAGTTTGAGGACGTGTCGTGTTATTATACTTTAATGATATATCAAATCTCTGCCACAAGGTAGTCCAAAAGATAGCCATAAACTTGCTATCCCAATCTAAAATAATGAAACTCGACATGCCATACAGTTTCACAATCTCTTTGAAGAACAACTTGGCCATGTATGGTGCATCGAAAGTCTTGGTAAGGAATAAAGTGTGCTATCTTGGAAAAGTGATCGTCAAATCCATGCCCTTTTATATGCAAGGAAGTTCTAGCACAAAATTCATGCTCAAATCTTCTCAAATATCTTTAAAAACAGGCAAAGGCATATATAAGCCTGTATTTTGTACTTGTCATTTAGAAACTTGGCAAACTGGACAACTCCTTATAATGATGGTCACATCCTTTCCCAATTGCGACAAGTAATATCTCTCTTCAATACTAGACATTATCTTGTCTCTTCCAAGTGTCCACCAAGCCCGCCTCCATGTAAGTCTCTAATGATCTCCTGTTAAGAATTTATTGGAACACATAGTCAATCTCCTTTAAAAAGAAAACCGTCCATAGTATGGTAGTCTTTTGCGGGTTGCCTTGTCGAACAATTTTCCCAAATTTCTTCAAAATCTTCATCTTTCTCATATAGCTCCTTCAAGAATCAAACCCAATATCTCACTTTGCAAAGTACCAATAGTTGCGTCCTTTGACTCAATGTGTTGGGCCATCAACATGAAAATCACCTAGAGGGGGGGGGGGGTGAACAGGTGATTATGCTAATCAATGCACACTAAAAATTTATGATGCAACAATCTACCCAAAACAAGACTAGAAGCCGAATACCCCGTGAAGGGTTCTGAACTTCTTCCTCCTGATTCCTCTTGATATGAGTTGGAGGTGCGCAATGCAATCTCGTTGTATGAGTATTTGATTGACAATAGTGAATATGCAACAAGTGAATATAACTATGAAAATGAAGAGCAATTACAATGTTGCAAAGAAAATATGAAACAAGTAGATTAAACAATGAATATAAAGTTAGAAAGAATTAAGAGCAAGTAATAATAAACCAAACGCAAACACGAAGAATTTTTCTGAGGTTCGAGCACCCAGCTCTACGTCCCCGCCTTCACCCAGAAGGATTTCTAACCACTATATATCACAAAGAATTACAACCAACGGAGTACCCAACTCCACGACTTTAAGTACAATTTCTCTCTTGGTGATCAAAAATCACAAACTATCTTTTGTAAACTCCTCTTTCCCTTATAAGAGCCCTGTAGAGTAATGATTAGTATTGAAGCTCAAAAATAGTATAAGTGAAAAAGGAAATGAACTAGAGAGAGTTTAGAAAATGAAACTTTAGCGATGAGAGAATCTTCAGCACGAAAACTAAGAGCCAAACTCTCTTGAAAACTTTTGAAGACTTTGAAACTTTTGTATATAGCTTGATTGTTTTTCTTGTTGTTGTGATAAACAAAACCCTAATCACCACTATTTATAGGATAGGGCTAGGGATCATAAGGTAAACACATATAATATCAATAAGGAAGATTTGACCCATAAAATATCCCCTAAATCCGTTTAAAAACGAAAAACATCAATTAAAACGTGTTTAAAAAAACTAGCTGTTATGGCTGAAACGGCTACCTCGGTCGGCCGGCCGTCGACCGGGATTCAAATAAAAAGAGCCGTTGCAGGCTATCGGTCGACCGCCCGGTCGGCCGAAACAAACAGAAAGTTACACCTCTTCAGTCGGCCAGCCGCCCGGTCGACCGAAGGGTCCGGTCGACAACCCGGTCGACCGGTAAACATGCACACTGATACATCAAAACAGACAGAATACCAGTCGACTGGGTCGGTCGACCGGTTTGACCTGACATAGTGACGGTCGACCGGTAGGTCGACCGGCTCAGGCCAAAAGCTGAATTTGAAACAGAATTTTAAGGAGATTTTGATATATAATAAAATTTTTGATATAAAACATATATAATGCCTAAAATAGAGTTTATAAACAGAAGACTTTATACTAAAATATTTTGTATATATTTATAGAAAATATATTTAGGAAAAGCATGTGCGCAAAAACGTGTGTGTTGGAGCTTCAATCTTATTCACTATCCTTTAACAAAACTACAAAAACTAGAAACAAAACTAATGAATTATCTTGATCAATCTTGAAGTCTTGAGCCATGAATAGTCTTGCTAGAGCCTTCTCTTCTATGATCCTTCCTTGATGTGCCAAAAGTCTTCTTTGATCCATGAACCTAGAAGATCTTGCAATAGCTAAGCAATGTATTCAAACATGGTACAAACCTGAAACTTATCTTGAACAAACTTATTAGTACCAACTAGCTCTTATTTGTTTTGTTATCATCAAAACTCTAAACAAATGGAGAGGTTGAGCGTAACCTTTTGGGCCAACAATCTCCCCCTTTTTGATGATGACAAAACAAATAGGCTTTGTTAAAAAATAAAGGAGAGGTGTAAGCTCCCCCTCAAATTATGCTATATTAAACAACAATATAATATGCAAAACATATTAAACAACAATATAATATGCAAAACACTTAAACTCTAAATACAAGAAAAATCATAAACACTTTGCAAAAACAAATACAAACATAAACCTTATTCTCCCCCTTTTTGTCATACATCAAAAAGGATAAAAACTTTTATTCGATAACACAAATATTTAGTTCACCACAAATAAAGGAGAATCTAGCAAAATCAAGTGGTTTAGTGAAAATATCAGCAAGTTGGAAATCCGTAGAAACATAATCAATATCTATATCACCTTTCTCAAAATGATCTCTAAGAAAGTAATATCTAATCTCAATGTGCTTGGTCTTACTATGTTGATTTGCATTTTTGGTCATATGAATAGTACTAGTATTATCACAAAATATTTTTATATGGTCAAAATGCAAATCATAATCAAGGAGAGTATGTTTCATCCAAAGGACTTGTGCACAACAAGCCCCCGCCGCAACATACTCCGCCTCGGCGGTTGAGAGTGCTACAGAATTTTGTTTCCTAGAGGGCCATGAAACAAGATAATTATCAAGAAATTGACATGACCCACTAGTACTCTTTCTATCTACTCTACAACCTGCATAGTCAGCATCCGAATAACTCGTCATAGAGAAATCTCCGATTTTCGGATACCATAGACCCATTCCAATTGTGCCCTTAATATAACGAATGATGCGTTTTACCGCAATAAGATGAGACTTTTTAGGACACGATTGGAATCTAGCACAGAGACACATACTAAACATGATGTCCGGCTTATTTGCCGTCAAATATAACAAACTTCCTATCATGCTTCTATATAATTTAATATCAACACATTTACCTTGTTCATCCTTATCAAGCTTGGTTGTAATTGCCATGGGAGTGTTGCAAACTTTTGAGCTTTCAAGTCCAAATTTCTTTACAAGTTCCTTTGCATACTTGGCTTGACATATGAAATTCCCATCTCGCAATTGCTTGATTTGGAGTCCAAGGAAGAAATTCAATTCACCCATGGAAGACATTTCAAACTCACTTTGCATAACCTTTTCAAACTCCTTGCATAAAAACTCATTAGTAGAACCAAAGATTATATCATCAATATAAATTTGCACAATTAAAATATCATTATCAACATGCTTAGTAAAAAGAGTTGTGTCTACTTCCCCTTTAACAAAATCATTTGAAATTAGAAAACTAAAAAGCCTTTCATACCAAGCTCTTGGAGCTTGTTTCAATCCATACAAAACTTTATCAAGTTTAAAAACAAAATTAGGATGAACATGATCAACAAAACCGGGAGGCTGTTCAACATAAACTTCTTCATTTATAAAACCATTTAAAATGCACTTTTCACATCCATTTGAAAAAGTTTAAAATTTTTAAAAGATGCAAAAGCTAGTGTTATCCGTATGGCTTCAAGCCGTGCTACGGGTGCAAAGGTCTCCTCAAAGTCAATTCCTTCAACTTGAGTGTAATCTTGGGCCACTAACCTAGCTTTATTCCTAATAACATTTCCGAACTCATCCATCTTATTTCTAAAGATCCACTTAGTACCAATTATTGGTCTATCGTGGGGCCTAGGAATAAGGTACCAAACTTGGTTGCGCTCAAATTGATTGAGTTCCTCTTGCATGGCTAGCAACCAATATGAGTCCGTCTCAGCTTCGAGAATGCTTTTGGGTTCAAAATGAGAAATGAATGCAAAGTTACCACATAAGTCATGGAGTTTGGAGCGAGTTGTTACCCCCTTAGATACATCACCTATGATGAGTTCCTTGGGGTGATTTGTAGCATATCTCCAATCTTTAGGAAGCGGTTGAGAGCTTTCCTCTTTATCCTCTTGAACATCACCAATGGGTACTTGCTTCTCTTCTTGAGCGGGTGAGTCCTTCAAGGATAGTCTCTCCATGTTATCACCTAATGGTTCAATCTCTACAACATTCTCAACAAACATATTAGATTCTTCAAATTTAACATGCATGGATTCTTCAATGGTAAGAGAAGATCTATTGAATACTTTATAAGCTTTACTAGTAGAAGAATATCCAACAAAAATAGCTTCATAAGTCTTAGCATCAAATTTACCCAAGTTATCTCTAGTATTCAAAACAAAAGACTTGCATCCAAAAACTTTGAAATATGAAATATTAGGTTTTCTAGAATAATACATTTCAAAAGATGTTTTGGAAGAATTTTTACACAAATAAATACGATTTGATATGTAGCATGCGGTGTTTACGGCCTCGGCCCATAGATATTGAGGGAGGTCATATTCACTTATCATAGTCCTAGCCATCTCTTGAAGTGTTCTATTCTTTCTTTCTACAACTCCATTTTGTTGTGGAGTTCTAGGACTAGACATTTCATACTTGATTCCCTTTTCATCACAATAAGTCATGAAGAGTTGGTTAACAAACTCACCACCTCTATCACTCCTTATCTTCAAAATCGAAAAACCTTTTTCTTTTTCAACCCTTTTTCGAAAAATCTTGAAATGAGAAAAAGTTTGATCTTTGTGTTCCAAAAAAAAAACCAAGTAAAGCGGGAAAAATCATCAACTAAAACAAATGCATATCTACTACCATTTAAGCTTTTAGTTTTAGTTGGTCCAAAAAGATCCATATGAATTAATTCTAATGGCCTTGTTGACATGATATCCTTGATTGGTTTGAAAGAAGACTTGGTTTGTTTCTCACGTTGGCACGCACTACAAATGCGGTCTTTCTCAAATTTCAAGTAAGGAATACCCTTCACCAATTCCTTAGAATTAATCCTAGGAAGATGTTCAAAAGATGCATGTCCTAATCTTCTATGCCAAAGCCAAGAATTTTCATCAAAAACATTCAAGCATTTAGTAGAACAATCCAAATTAAGCATGTCAATAATATAAACATTATCATCACGAAATCCGGTGAGAATACAATCATTGGTTTTGCAATCAAAATCTTACAAGAAGAATCATCAAAAACAACTTTAAGTCCACGATCAGAAAGTTGACTTATGCTAAGCAAATTATGTTTTAAACCATCAACAAGAACAACATTTTCTATAATAGGAGATGCACCAACTTGAATGTTATCTATACCGATGATAGTGCCCTTGGAGTCATCCCCGAAGGCGACGGTGCCACCTTCCACGTACCTTGATAGGGTTGTAAAGTTGTTGATATCCCATGTCATGTGTCTTGAACAACCACTATCAAGGTACCACCGCTCCTTACGTCTTGGAGCCTTGGTGTGTACCTACATCAAATAGCTTAGGACTTGATTTTGGTACCCACATTTTCTTGGGTCCTAAAGGGTTAGTGCCATGAACCCAAACAAGATTATTTGATCTATTTATTTGGTCATAACAAAACTTAGCCAAATGTCCATTCTTACCACAATAAGTACATCTATACACTCTATCATATTTGAAAGCATAGTGAGTGTGAGACTTGTGAGCATGTGTGGATTTAACATGAGTGTTGTGTGATGTGTGAGCATGAGAAATTTTTACAGAAGAATCTTTAGCATGAGAAGTGTGCTTTTTAGAAAACTTTTCTTCAAGTTTCTTAGTGTTAAAAGTATAATCTTTCAAAACCTTCTCAAAATCAACCATTTTAGTTTTTAAAGAAGAAATTTCTATTTCATCAATCTTAGGAAATTTTGCTTTGAAAGCAACTTTATAAGCACTAAATTCTTTTTGAATAGAAATGAGATTGGAAGAAATTTCATCTTTTTCTTTAGAAACCATAGCAAGTTGATTTTTAAGAAAAGCAACTTCATTTTCCAATTTTGAACACTCAATCTTTTTATTATCATATGTTTCGGAGAGTTCAACAAAAGCATGTACAATAACTTCTTTAGATAATTCATCATCTTTATCAAGAGGTTGAGGGGTTACCTTTGGTGTGTTTGCCATGAAGCACATGTTCGCCGTGTCTATCTCGTCTTCGAATTCGCTTTTTGAATCCCATGTGGCTTTGTAGGCTTTCTTTTCCACCGGCTTCTTTGGCTTGAAAGAGGAAGTCATCTTCTTCTTGAAATCCGGGCAATCGGCCATAATATGTCCGGGCTTTCGGCAATTGTAGCAAATGATTCTTTTCTCCTCTTTGCCTTCAAATTTTCTTCGGAAGTTGAGCTTGTTCTTCCGGTACATCCTTTTAACGTTTCGCACAAGAAGGGAGAGCTCCTCATCTTCTTCTTCTTCTTCTTCATCGTCCTCAAGAGTGGATGAAGACTTGAAAGCAATAGATTTTTTCTTTAGCAGAGCGGCCTCTTCTCTTGCCTTCTTTTCCATCTCATGGGTTTTTAAGTTCCCAATGAGACTCATGAGATCCATTTCATCCTTGTCGTTTAATTCTTTCAATGTGGTGGCCTTTATCTCCCATGATGAAGGAAGAGCCCGAATCACTTTTCGCACCTTTTGGTCATTGGAAATATCATCACCTAAAGAAGAAAGAGCATTGGTGATTTTAGTAAACCTTGTAATCATACAATATATAGATTCATCATCAATCATTTTAAATGATTCATATTGGGACCTCAAGAGATCTATCTTGGCTCTCTTGACTTGTGATGTCCCCTCATGTGTGACCAACAAGTGTTGCCAAATCTCATAGGCGGATTGGCAATGAATTACCCGTGTAAGGTCATCCTCATTCAAGGCGGTTAGGAGGGAATTTTGGGCCTTTGAATTAGCCTCATATTCTCTAAAGGTAAAGTCGGACCATGTGCTTTCATCACTATCGGGTCTAACATAGGGTTTGGTCAAGGCTTTTGCAACTAAGCTACCTAAAGATTGTAAAAAGATAGTCATCCTAACCTTCCAAATAGGGAAATTAAGTCCATCAAATTTAGGAGGGGTTTTGATGTTATCGGCCATGTTTACTAGTGAATGAAAAGAATGAATGCAAATGTTGATTAGCAAATTTTAAGGATCTCTCTAAGGATGTTAAGCCAAACCTAGAGTCCCAGCTCTGATACCAATTGAAAATCACCTAGAGGGGGAGTGAATAGGTGATTATGCTAATCAATGCACACTAAAAATTTATGATGCAACAATCTACCCAAAACAAGACTAGAAGCCGAATACCCCGTGAAGGGTTCTGAACTTCTTTCTCCTGATTCCTCTTGATATGAGTTGGAGGTGCGCAATGCAATCTCGTTATATGAGTATTTGATTGACAATAGTGAATATGCAACAAGTGAATATAACTATGAAAATGAAGAGCAATTACAATGTTGCAAAGAAAATATGAAACAAGTAGATTAAACAATGAATATAAAGTTAGCAAGAATTAAGAGCAAGTAATAATAAACCAAACGCAAACACGAAGAATTTTTCCGAGGTTCGAGCACCCAGCTCTACGTCCCCGCCTTCACCCAGAAGGATTTCTAACCACTATAATATCACAAAGAATTACAACCAACGGAGTACCCAACTCCACAACTTTAAGTACAATTTCTCTCTTGGTGATCAAAAGATCACAAACTATCTTTTGTAAACTCCTCTTTCCCTTACAAGAGCCCTGTAGATTAATGATTAGTATTGAAGCTCAAAAATAGTGTAAGTGAAAAAGGAAATGAACTAGAGAGAGTTTAGAAAATGAAACTTTAGCGATGAGAGAATCTTCAGCACGAAAACCAAAAACCAAACTCTCTTGAAAACTTTTGAAGACTTTGAAACTTTTGTATATAGCTTGATTGTTTTTCTTGTTGTTGTTGTGATAAACAAAACCCTAATCACCACTATTTATAGGATAAGGCTAGGGATCAAAAGGTAAACACATATAATATCAATAAGGAAGATTTTGACCCATAAAATATCCCCTAAATCCGTTTAAAAACGAAAAACATCAATTAAAACGTGTTTAAAAAACTAGCTGTTATGGCTGAAACGGCTACCACGGTCGGCCGGCCGGTCGACCAGGATTCAAATAAAAAGAGTCGTTCAGGCTATCGGTCGACCACCCGTCGGCCGAAACAAACAGAAAGTTACACCTCTTCAGTCGGCCAGCCGCCCGGTCGACCGAAGGGTCCGGTCGACCGAAGGGTCCGGTCGACAGCCCGGTCGACCGGTAAACATGCACACTGATACATCAAAACAGACAGAATACCAGTCGACTGGGTCGGTCGACCGGTTTGACCTGACATAGTGACGGTCGACCGGTCGATCGACCGGCTCAGGCCAAAAGCTGAATTTGAAATAGAATTTTAAGGAGATTTTGATATATAATAAAATATTTTTGATATAAAACATGTATAATGCCTAAAATAGAGTTTATAAACAGAAGACTTTATACTAAAATATTTTGTATATATTTATAGAAAATATATCTAGGAAAAGCATGTGCGCAAAAACGTGTGTGTTGGAGCTTCAATCCTATTCACTATCCTTTAACAAAACTACAAAAATTAGAAACAAAACTAATGAATTATCTTGATCAATCTTGAAGTCTTGAGCCATGAATAGTCTTGCTAGAGCCTTCTCTTCTATGATCCTTCCTTGATGTGCCAAAAGTCTTCTTTGATCCATGAACCTAGAAGATCTTGCAATAGCTAAGCAATGGCTTCAAACATGGTACAAAACCTGAAACTTATCTTGAACAAACTTATTAGTACCAACTAGCTCTTATTTGTTTTGTTATCATCAAAACTCTAAACAAATGGAGAGGTTGAGTGTAACCTTTTGGGCCAACACAACAAATTCTAACATGGATCTGTTTTTCACCCTGACCTTATTTCACCTGGATAACTCCAACCCAGCCCTGAACAACATAAACTAACAAAATATGCTGGAATGGTTTTGTCTGACTTAATATAATCTCTATCCCCAGACTTATGGTCATAATTGGTAAAATCATCTCAACTTTTCATGGAGTCAGTGGGGATATGAACCCCCAGAACCAAATTTTCAAACATTTTCCCACAATCTTTCCAAATTCTATTTCATATCCTCATTTTTATGCTCAACCAAATGAAAAAATATCTGAATTGATAAAGAGGATTGAAGCCTTGTTTGAGTCACAAAAGCAAATGCAGAATATGATTGACTTACAATTTCCATAAAATTCCCAGAACCAAGCTTCTTACTCACCTTTTCAAATCCCACCTCAACAAAATGAAGAACCGATTGGCTTGGAAAAGAGAGTTGTAGTTATGATTCAGTCTCAAAATATTTTCACTCAGTCCATTAATAGGTTAGAAGTACAAATGCATTGGTCAATATAATTAATGACAGGAATAAGAAAACTCTCTCTAACCAAAATTTGACCATTTCTGATACCTCTGGCTAAGTTGATCTGACCCAAGAATCATAGTGTCTTGAAAGTTTTGTTGGTAACTCAAACTAAAATTCAATTTCATCACAACCTCTTGAACTTGTCCAATGTTAAGCCTTTGAGAACCACATTGATAATTTGGCAAGCTATCACTTCCATGAATTGAACTTGAACATGAATGTAAACCTGAGCCTAAATTTTGTGATTCAGTTCAATTTTTTGAATCAATATTACTCCTGTATTTTTATCTGATTTAAACTACATTCCTGAGTCAGTATTAATTTCTGTACTTGTAAAATCTTGAACTTGAATCACCAATCTTGCAAAACACATTCTATTGATGGAAAATGAATGTGAATCAGAACTTCAATTTTTTGATTTGGATCTAATTCTTGAACCAATTTTGACTCCTGAACTTTTGCTTAATTTGAGTCAAATCTCTGAGTCAATATTGGTTCATGTACCTTTAACTCTTGAGCCCAAATCAACCATCTTACTAAATTATATTCAATTATTGGATAAAAGTGTACAATAATATGACTCTGAGATGATTTCCAAGATTGAGCATTTGACTAGATAAAGGTCAACATGAGATCGTGCAAGATCATATTCAATTATTGGGCTACGAAAATTTTAAAGGGATAGAGGTTAATGGTGAGTTCCTGTGAACTCTAGATTCACTGCAATTGGCAGCAACTCCTGTGCCAATCAAACCTTTGCTGGAGCTATGACCTTGAGGTGATATTTTTCTTTCCCTATCTATTTTCACTCAGGTATACATTCATGTTACATTAAGGAAAATTCATAAGATAGGCGTGGAGGAGAGTTTGACTAACTTAGGTTTTTCTTTTTAGCGTTGTTGTTAAAAATTTTCTTTCCTTTTTATTTTTTTTAGTAATTTTCTTCTTTTTAGATTTTTTTCTTTTGCATAGAACTTTTTTTCAAAAAAAACTTTTTGAAATGAAGAGAGATTTGATCTGTTTTTTATAAAATGAACTTGATCTTAGGAATTAGGGAAATCATAATTATGATTTCTTAGTTTTAGTTAAAATAAGATGACTTGTTTGATTTTTAAGTTTAGGAGAAAAATTGAAAAAAATATTTTGATCTTGACTTTTGTCTTAGTGAAATATGCATTTTACATACACTTACACACTTGGGATTCAAAACAAAGAAATGAAAATATCAAAAAATTTTGATTTTTTTACAAAAATACCATTGATAAGCTGGGTATTTTGTTTCATAAAGCATAATTATTCATACCTAAAAGTGATCAACTTAAAAATATAAGTAATAAACCCCTTAATTTTGTGGCCTTATTTACTTGAGCCCTTAAGCCTGATGTGTGTTTTCTCACTTGATGCCCTAAAACTTTCTGCTTTAAGAGTCACCGGCTAAAGGCTCGTTATATGGGTAAATTAAAAAGCCTAATAAAACTAAGGGATAACTTGCACATAACTGAATAAATAAAAATATTAGAGTTGGAGTTGAAGAATCCAAAGAAAATTCGCAGTCAGAAAATGCATATGATTTAGGGTAAAATAAGGGACTAAATGAAAAATACAGTTTAATTCCTTACCTTTAATGATTACAACTTCTTGCATAGAGACTAAGTTTATGGATGAATAGTTTGGTGTACCTATGACTTTTTGATCACTTAAATTTTGCAAAGATTTTTCAAAAAATTTATATCTCTTTAAAAATGTGTTTTCGAAAATACCAATACTTTGTTTTCTTTCTTTTTTGATTTTGTGGGTGTTATTCACTGAAAATTCTTAGAAGACTAAAATTCTCTCCAAAGGTAACGTAGAGGTTTAAAGGCTTACTACATGTGCTCAGTGCAGTCCCGCGTCCTATGAAGTGGCTAGTTAGTTCTTTTTTCTCTTTTGTTTTGCTCGGAGAGAAGCGAAAGATGGGTGTGGGTGTGATTATTCATCAATTATGCATATTTATATTATATTTTTCAACTTATTTTGTAATAAAATTCTGCTACTTGACCATCTTTTTTGTCTCATGTGTGCAGATTGGGAGTATTAAAAGTTGAAAAGGAGATTAAACCCAAAAAGACCCTTTAATTAGGAATTATTGAAGAATATGATTTAGTTCAAATTCAGCCCACATTAAAGCCTGGCAAAGAAAATAAATTTGCTATCAGTACTAGAGTAAAGGCCCAGAACCAAGAGTATATTTGCAGAGCCAACACCACGCCAAGCCCACAAATCAAAACCTAGGGCCAGAGGCCCTGTATTACTGCAGATCCATGGCAAAAGTCGCTGAAAAGCAACAGTCCTAGGGTTTCTGAGCCCTTTTTTTACATGTGGCTGCGATGTTTGGGGACAAAGTTACTGAAGCCTATATATACCCCTTCAACCATGGATAACAAAGCAACAAAGAGCAGAGGCTAGGGTTTCTCAGTTTAGGTTATATTAGGATTTTTCTTTTTATTGTATTTTTCCTTTTCTAGATCTAAGAGCATATTAGAGAGATTCATGAGAAAAAGAAAGATTGTATAGAGAGTGAAAATTAATGCAAGACTCCTCCTTTGTCGGCCCAAAAGCCTATCACTCTAGTTTTGATGATGATTAACTCATGTAATTATAATACTAATAATCTTGTGGTGTTTAAGTTTTAGATATTGATCAAGATTTCAGTTGGTGTTTAGCTTCTTCAAAAGACTCAAAGTCAAGTTTGAAGCTAACACGTCTTGATTTAAGAGCTCAAGTGTAAAGAACACATCAAGCACTCAAGATGTAGTTTAGCTCTAAGGAATCAAGTTTTTGATCGAGTGAAGCAGAGAAGAATGATCACATCATGTAGAAGAATATTAGAGTTTGTATGTCTAGATCTTGTGTAAATTTTAGTTAGACTTGATGGCTCAAAAACACACACACACAAAAGTTTAATATTGATTTTTAAGATAAATAGTTCTGGTGTTTCGCTTTAACCCATTTCGATTTAACTAAAATATGTTTTTGGTTTAATGAATTTTCACAAAAAACAAGTTCATATCATTTTTTATGTGTATTGGATTCTATTTATACACATTGTGCTTCAAATAAGTTTAACAAACTTGTTTTGTATTTATACAAGTTTTAGAAAAACTTGTCTTTTAATTTAAAGTTTAGTTTTGAAAAGATAATTTTTGTATTTTAAAAATAGTATTTAACATCTCAAGAATAGTTCACATGTTTGTAATATGTGTTAAATTTTTATTCACACATATTGGTGCCTTAATGTATTTACTTGAACTAATTTTTATAGAATTTATAGAAATTTATTGGATTTAAAGATGTATTTAAAAATCAGAATTTAGGGTTGAGTCGGTCGACCGCTAGCCAGAGCTGAGTACTTTGTCGGTCGACCGCCTGGTCGATCGGATATGCACAACTTTGTGTGTGTCTATGTCAGCCGACCGATCGGTCAACCACATAACATAGCAGTGCTCTTTGTTTTGGTCGACCGCTAGAGAGCTAAGCTCTCGGTTTGAGCTTGACTGACCGGTCGATCGTGAGCTCCAACAACTATTTTTATAGCCTTGGCAGTCGACCGCTCGGTCGATCGGTCTTTGGCAAAACTGCCAGAAGCTGCTACTTTTCTATTTGAATATTTTTGTTTTTATTATCAAACAGATATATTTTACTTTATTTGGGTTTAATAACTATATTAACATTTGGGTTTACTCTCTAATCATCTCTAACTTACTTCTATAAATAGGGTCATTGGAGAAAATTTTTAACAAGAATTTTTAAGATTTTGAAAAGATTTTTGATGAGAAAATTTGTGTTTAATGTTTTTAAATAAAATCAAGAAAACAAGTTTTTGGAAAATTTAAGTTTAAAGCTTCAAATCTCTATTTTTTCAAGAAAATTTTCCTAAGTGTTTTCTGAAGGTTCAGCTAAAGCAGGTGAATGGGTGATATGCTAATCAAATGTAGAAATGCAAAAATAATGATCAATTCAAAGCAACAAGCGAAGCCGGATTCTCAATTAAAGGCTCTAAAACTTCTCTAAATTTTTCTAAATTAAGAGTTTAGATGCTCAATTGCCTTCTTGCTTAAATGAGAAAAACTGACAACTATGAATGATATAAGCAATATATAGCAAGCAGAGTGAAATGCAGTGAAAGAAATAACACAAGTGTAAGCAATAAATAAAGAGTAAGAGTGAGAGAGAAAGTAATCACAAAACTAAGAAATTTGTTTCGAGGTTCGAGCAACTCGCTCTACGTCCCGCCTTCAACGCGTGAAGGATTTCCATTATCTACCAAGGATCACCACAAAGGAACAATAATGGTTTACACAAGACCAATAGTACACAACTCCTACCTTCAATCCTCTACACAAGAGGTAACATAAAGCCAGTAAAGTTTACAATCTCTTGATGACCATAATGATCAAAAACCCTCTCTTTACAACTTTCTAGAGTATAGAATGAAAAATGAGGCTCACGAAGTTTGTGTGAGAGAAAATTCAAAAGAATAAATTTGAGAGCTTAAAACTTGTAGAAATTGATTAGGAATTGAGAGCTCTTGAAACTTGAAGACTAGAAATTTTTTCTCTTTGAATAAAACTTATTTTCTTGCAAAAACTTATTATTAATCCTCTATGAACCAAATATATAAGCAATATGTAAAAGTCATTAGAGGAGTAAAACAGGGTATTAGGTGGGTGATTAAACCCAAAAACTATAAAAATACTTATTGGAGAAAAGTCAAAAATCAGTCAGATTTTAAAACTAGCTGTTACTATAGCAGATACATACTGTCAGCCGACCGATCGGCCAGATCAAACTAGCCGTTGCAAGTCGATTGACCGATGAGTCGACCAATCCTCCTAATAGTAACTAAGGATATAAAAAAATGTCAGTCGGTCGACTGACCAGTCATCCGAACCGCCAACAAAAACTTAGAATTTTGAAATCTTGTCTGTTGGTCGACCGCCCAGTCGACTAAAGTAAAAAATCAGAGAGCTGCAAGGTATGGAGGTCGACCAGTTGGTCGACTGAACAACATGCACAAATAGTTTATGAACAAACGATCAACCGTCTAGTCGACCGGCAGCTGTGCATATCCTTTGCACATAGGGTGGTCGACTGGTTGGTGGACCGACGTTCCCCCAAAAACTATTTTAAAGATAGTTTTTGAAATAAACACATTTTTAAATAATTTGTATATGTATAAAATTAATTTTGGCAACATCTTGGCTATGAGATACATGTATATAGCTGGTTATAAATAGTTGAGAAAATATAGATTATATTCAATAACCATTTTGTAAAACATGTTTGAAACACCAAAAGCCAAAACTATATAATGAAATCTTGTATGTGTGCGTATTCTTGAGCATCAATTTAACATCCAACACGTAAATATTCTAATTTTTTGCATAGGTTCTTCAAGTCTTCATGTCTCCTTCAAGTGGGCTTTTCCAAAAATTCATTCATTGATCGTCCGAGCTTGAATCCCATCCTTGAGTAAACTAGAATACTTCAACACCTTCTTTTTGAGAAAGAATAAAACTAAATCTTCTTGAACCCTGAAAACTTAAACATACTTCAACTTGATTAGTACCTCATAACTACATGAGTTTTGTAATCATCAAAATAAGAAACAAATGTGATTGTAACCTTGGACCAACAATCTCTCCGTTTTTTGATGGTGACAAAACACGTGTTATTTATAAAAAACAATATGAAGAGCTTGAAACGCTCTCCCCCAAATTATGCTTATTTGAATTTAAGTTCAATATGACTAAAAGATTTTATCAATGTAGTCAAGTCACATGCTCGCATATATAGAAATTCAATAATTTAGAACAATATGCATAAATAGCCATCTATTCATCCATGCCGCCTTCTTTAAACAACATATGTAATACCATAAAGAGTACTTTGATAACTATTGCATAAAACATAGGTAAATGGATTTAGGACATAAAAGTATTTAGACACAAAAAAACTACAATTTCTTCTTTCCTTTTTATCATACTCAGAAAGGAGTAAAACATGATATCAATTAAAAAATAATTTAAAAATGGATATCAATTGAAAGATATACCAATTTAAAAATCATGTAAACTAATCGAAACAAACATGGATATTTGAAATCAATTGAAAAATAAGTAAGAGAAATGCCAATACCAATTGTAATGACAATGGAAAGTTAAAAAGTTTTAAGCTTATTTTCATGTATCTATTATGCAAACATTAATTCACCACAAGTGAAAGAAAATATATTATAATCAAGTGATTTTGTAAAAATATCAGCCAATTGAAAATCGGTAGAAACATAATCAATTTTATTGTCACATTTCTCATAATGATCTCTAAAAAGTGATATTTAATCGCTATATGCATGGTCTTACTATATTGATTTGCATTCTTGGTCATATGAATAGTACTAGTATTATCACAAAATATTTTAGTATGATCATAATACAAATCATAATCAAGAAGAGTATGTTTCATCTAAATGACTTTGCACAACAAGCCTTAATTGCAATATACTCCGTCTCGACGATTGAGAGGGTTACAAAATTTTGTTCCTTGGAAGACAATAAAATAAGGCAATTTCTTAAAAACTGATAAGTTTCACTAGTGCTCTTCTTATTTACTCTACAATCGGCACAGTTAGCATCTGAATAACTCGTCATAAAAAATTATTCGATCTTTGAATACCACAAGCTCATTATAATGGTACCCTTAAGATATTTAATAATGCATTTTACCACAATAAAATGAAACTCTTTAGGAAAATATTGAAATTTAGCACGCAAATAAACACTAAACATAATGGCCGGCCTACTTGCCGTCAAGTAAAGTGATTGTACACATTTATTGCATGTTTATTGCACGTTTATTACTAATCTCTTGTATCTATTCTGTACTAAATCCTGCTAATAAATGTATCTTAATTTGCAGGCTTGTCTTAATTAGGAGGGAGAAGAGTAGGCCAAATAATACCAGTTAAAATCAGATTTAACTAGATCTATTTGATTAGCTGAAGATAGTCCCAGATCTAGTTCGGTTAACTCAAATTTCTAGATATCTATTCGGTTAAATAGAGAATCAATGAAGATCAACAAAGATCAGATTTAAATCGGAGATAAAACTTAAAATCCAGTTAGACAAAAGGAGAAATCACAAACCTGGGATCCCCGCTCCCTGGATGTGGCCATCTGGCCACATCTAGGCCACGGATCCACAGCGAAAGCCGCAGATCCGATGCTTTGTTAAAGGGATAGGGGAGCATTAGCTTCCCTAATCTTCAGACGCTCTACCTGCTCCCTTTTTGGTTATAAATACTACATTTTTCAAAGTTCAACATGATAAAAACTAGGATTAAATTTTTGCTTTATTCTTAGGGTTTAGGATCATTGTTAGATTTTTTTGAGAAGTTGTATCTCACTTTTTTGCTTTATAGTTCAGTCCAGCAACAAGTGAGAGAGAGAAAAAGTGTGTGTAATTTATCATTGAAGTGACAATCAAGGGAGATTCACCTACCTTATTCAACTCTACTCAATCTTTCTGGTATGTTTATTCTTTTAATTCATTTTATTATTTGTTCTTTCTTCACAATGAGTACTAATTTCCCTCCTTCTGGGCTCACTGATCTCTCCTCTCTAGTTTTGATCTTGATCGATTTTCATAAAAAAGACCCAATTAAATCATTTGAATATCTTACTTTAAGCCTTGCTTCTAGCGAGTGTTCATGAAGGCATATGAGGATGGGATTGGTTTTTGAACTTACTCTTGAAGTTAATCTTTAAAAAAAAATTATTTTTATTTCATGCTTGCTTAATTGTTTTGATGGTCTAACATGCAACTCAAAGAACGATTTCAAGACTAAAGTTCAATTTCTAAAATACTATCTTATGTGTTTTACTTGATCTCTCATTAAATACAAGAATAAAATTTTGCCTATGATTACATTGAGGCACTAAAACTTTCAAGAGAAAAATCTAGAGTTGAGTAAAGATTAGTGAGCCCGGATCTTCTCTTTTATTAAATATAAATAACATCACTTTCAAGTTTTCTTAAAAATTCTCTTTTCCAAATCCTATTCTCAATCTTTACCTTTCTGTAAATCATTTATTAATATTTCATTCTTTTTCTCCTAAAAAATACCAACACTAAAACATATTTTTCCCAAAAATATCGAAATTCTTGAATCATATATCTCCTCATGAACACGACACAATAGCTCTAAGCTACATGGTAATTAATTTCTGAATCAAGTTTTGGCGCCGTTGTCAGGGAGAGAACGGTATTCTTTTTGTTTTGACAAGTTTGGCGCTCTGTTTCAGGGTTAGGGAAATCAGTTTGAGTACTCTAGCATTTCATAAGAAGACTCGTTATTCTGTGCCCCTACTCTCGAAAGTGGGGAACAAGATTCCAAGTGTTAGCCGTGAAACGCATATTTTGCCGTGCAAATAAAGCACTTTTGTGGGACTACTAAAAATTCTTTTTTGTAGGACATATTGCTCTGCAAAACAAGCTTTCTTAAATTTCTAGTTTTTGATATTTGATTATTTCATCAGCCTGTTTTAATTCAACAGTAATCCATTGATTGAAATTGCCTAAAAGACATTTAGACTTGCATTCCTAGGCATTTATCAAATTGCGTTTTCTTTTCAATTACTATTGAAGAAACCTGAAGACAAGGTACGTTTGCAAAACATCTAGCTTAAGAACATTCTTGGGTGATTTACTTATTGAGTGTTGCTTTTTGCTATATCTTGCACACTTGCACAAACAAATCTTAAGGGCAAAACCCAACAAAAGATAAGGTGGGGGAGTCAGTACTCTTCCTTAGCCCACAAACCATTTCCAAGCACGCACAACCGAAGCCTAACTTAAAATCTGATAGATGTTGGCCCTAGGGCATCTCGAACTCACTAGGAGGTTGACCTAAGGGGGAAGCTGTTAGAATTTGACTCTTGTCAAATCAGTGTCAAAGGACGAGGATTGAGAGGTGAAACCTCAAAGTTTGGTTGTTTGGCTTAATTAGGCCTGTCGATTTTTGCGCGAATACCTCCCATCAATCTTGACCCGACCTCGTCAATTAACTTGTGGTCAGATTTTGCATTATACCTCCTGTGGACAAACTAACCAGTTAGAAGTTGTCTAGGTCTAAATCTACCTTAGAATAAGCATGGTTGATTTTTTTTCTTTTTCATTTTGACTAATTGGTGAACTTATTTGTGGTAGTAATTATGTATGCAAGTGTGGTCGAGAGACCCATACACATCTAGGTTGATGGGATGCAATTTACCACCTAAAGTAGAACCAAAACCAAATCCGATTATGGCTCAACCTATATCATTGCAGGAGAGGTTCTATCCTATGAGGACCTCCCTTCCATCTTGCATTCAGCCCTTACAAGTCAATGGCAACAATTTTGAACTGAAATCACAATTCATTAACACTCTCCCAAAGGTTCATGGTCTAGAGTCCGAGGATGTGTACTTCTTTATAAGAAATTTAAAGAAGTATCCCTTATGATGATTATAAACCATTTAGGAGATGATGCGCTTAGGTTACGTTTCGTCCGCTCGCACTTAAGGACCTAGCCAAGAAATGGATATACAGCTTAGCAGTCGATCTATCACTTCTTAGGATGATTTCGTCAAGGCTTACTTGAAAAAATTCTATCCTATTCACATGACCGTTCTCATCAAGAAGAATGTCATGCAGTTTAAATAAGAAATTGTGAACCATTTTGGAAGTACTTTGAACGTTTTAAAAACCTCCTTACCCAATGTCCTCATCATGGCATAGAGAAGTGGCGACAGTGCTAAATTTTTTATGATAGTTTAGATTATCAAACCAAGACCCTCTTGCAAGGGGGATTCTTGCAAAAGCATAAAAACCAATGGTGAGATTTTTTTGAGGACCTAGTTGAGAAAACTATCTAATGGGAACTAACTCCAGAAAAGTCTAGGACCACTTCCTATCTCTTCAAAAGGAGATATCCATTCCATAGAATCATCCATAGTTGCTGAAAATAGAATTGCCAACCTATCGAGAAGACGGAAACTTCTTGAAACAAAAGAACTGGTTCTTAGTGAACCAAGTCAGCTCTAACCCAATCCAAAATCCGGGCTGTACTTAATGTCAAGTCATGAATCATGTGTTTGAGGAGTGTCCAATTTTTCATGCTCAGTAAATGTTGCCCGAGCCCATGAATGCGGCCTTTTCAAGGCCCCATAATAATCCTTATGCTCAAACATACAATTATAGCTAGAGAAATTACCTGAATTTCTCATGGAGGCAAAACAACAATGATCACTCAAGGTCAAACCATTCAAACTACTTCCAACATCCCAATCATAATCACAATTCTTTCAATCTTAAACCTGACTATTCAAATTATCATCACAATTTTTTCAATCATCAATCCAGTTTTTCTAATTATCAACAAATTTTCCATCCAAGCTCCACAATTTTTCTTCCAAAGTCCTCCAGCTGAAAAGAAATTGACCGACTTGGAGAAGATTATGGCATCCTTCATGCAAAATACGGGATGACTGTTAACAACAACAGTCAAACCATATTTGGTTAGAAGTTCAGATGAGTCAGTTAGATACCTCACTAAGTGAATGGCCTAATGGGACTTTGCCTAGTCAGTCGTTGACAAACCGTAGAAACTCTAGTCAAGCTCATCTGACTCAAAAAGATCAAATGAATCAATGCAATATTGTTCATACGTTGATGTCAGGTAAGAAAGTTGATAATCAAGTATTAATGCCACATAATCTCATTTAGCACAACCAATCACAAGCATGCACCTCTTCTAGCTCCCCTCCATCCAAATCTGACGAGTCTGATAATGACAAGTCAGCCGATCAGGTGCACAAGTCTATAATACCATTTCTAAATAGGCTTAAGAACAACAAACAAAATATACACATGGACAAGATAATTGAGATCTTTAATCAAGTACAGATTAATATGCCACTTCTTGATGCTACCTAATAAGTCCCAAGAAGGTCTTTTTAGCCACTAACATTAGTAAGCTACTGTCAGATTTGATCCTTATCAAGTATAAGTTGTCCTACATTGCATGCACTATAGGACAAGTGATCGGGGCGGAACTGACACTTGGAAATGTGCATATTATAAAATTAGTGTAAAAGCAAGCTTGCTTATGTTCCCTCGATACTTCCGTTATAGCATTGGCTTAACGGGTCGAATCCACAGGGACGGGAGGCGATAGAAGCATTAACAGTTTTTATTCACGTCGGTTGTTAACAAGTCTTCTTTGTTTAAAGAATTAGAAAAAGAAAAATAAAAGAAAAGAAATCCAGAAGTGATAGGTGGAGAAGGCGATGAAACGCTAATGTGAAAATAATGAGAAATGGTTTTGAAAACTAAAAGAAGATAGAACAAAGATGAACTAAGAAGTTGGTGAAAACAAAAATGATAAAAAGGGTTTTTGAAATTGTTTTTAAAACAAGACAAAAGAATGATGAAAACTATGAAAGAAAACTCATGGCTACTAACTACTAATTGCGTCACTAACCATTCTAACCTCTTAGTGATAGTTGCCTCACATAGATCCTTGGCCATCACTAGTCCTTGGCTTCAAGAGACGATACAGAGCATGGCACATAAGAAGGTTCTTCCATATTCAAACAACACATCCATACCACATAATAAGTTACAAGCTACTATTATATCATCAAAACCGGTTAGAGGTGAGCATGAATAAAGAATACATTGCAAGTTAGCAAGTTAGTGGGTTAGGTGTTAGAAATGTTAAAAAGTTAGAATCCATTATCATGAGACATCAATGGCTCTTACAAGATCAAGGCCTTATAGAGGCTACTAGATTAATGTGGATTATCAAGTAAGTGATTATATGGTTAGTGATTAGTGGTTAGATTGCTATGAGAAGAAAATTTAGCTATGCATCTTGTAGAAGATGGAGAAGATTACAATGGAGAAGAAAGGAGACACCTTTACATAGATTGCACCATCTATTACATCAATATCTCTCTATCTCTCTCTAAAACTCTCTGCCCTAATACATGAATCTAAAAGAAAATAAAAATACAAAAGAAAAAAGAAGAAGACCTACACTACACTAAAAGAGAGAAAACCGAGTCTAATTCCAAATCTGCTTTCGTTTCGGGTCACTACAGGGCTATTTATAGGCAAATGAGGGATCTGGAAGGCGAGACGAGGCCACGTGTCGAAAATCGACGCGTGGACCCACCATCTTGCCGTAGAAATGCGGCTATTGCCACTTTTTTGTGGCAATACCAGGGACCTAGGTCCCTTGTTTTGGTGCATGGGTTCGTCTTGCTTCGGGGACCTTCTAGATATACTCAGAATCGGTTATTTTCGTCCAAATTTGCGTCAGACACCCGCAAGGGTCTAGGTTCAATGTATCTTCTAGAAACTCTCTTACTTGGCCTCCAAGAAATGCGGATTTAATTACCCAAAAATTCGTTTAATTAAGCTCTTATTACTCTTTTGCCATTGGACTCTTGATTTATCTGCAAAGTAGACTAAAACACAATTAGAAATGATATATTATTCATAAATCGGTAGGGAATGTGGTATAATAATGAAGAATTATAGACTAATCACACCCCCACACTTATCTTTTTGCTCGTCCTAAGCAAAACAAGAAAAATAAAAACTATACTACCAATGTTATTACACCACTTTTGCAGGTGACGCGATTGCACTGAGCGTGTGCAACAAGCCGTTAAACCTCTAGATTTCCCCTAGAGGAGGATTGTTGTCTCCTGAGAGATTTCAGCGGATTGCACCCACAAAATCCATAAAGAAAGAAGACAAATGTTAGTATTTTGAAAGCACATTTTGAATGAGAGACAACTTTACGAAATATTTTTGCAAAAATATAAGCGATCTACGGTCATAAGTCTACCAAAAATTATTCTTTCTTAAACTTAATCTATATGCAAGATCTTGTCTTCAATTAAGGTAAGAATTGAAAATTGGGTTGAATATTTTATCCTTCATAAAATCTAGATATTATGCACTTTGTGATAGTGAAAATTTTTGGGATTTCAACTCTAACCATCAAGCCATTTATTTATTTATATATATGTATATATTTTTCTTTTTTTTCCTTCTTCCCTTAGTTTCCTTAGGCTTTCTAGTTTAGCCGGGTAGTGAGCCTTTAACCGATGACTCCCAGACTAGACAGTTTTAGGGCATCAAATGAGAAAACATCCCTCGGGTTTAAGGACTCGAGTAAACAAGGCCACAAAACTAAGGGGGATTATTTGTTTCTTTTGACCACCGTTTGGCGTGAATAATCATGCTTCTTGAGGCATAGATATCTAGCTTAATAAGTGATTTTTTTCTTCATATATATATATATATATATATATATATATATATATATATATATATATATATATATATATATATATATATATATATTTCTTTTTATTTTTGCTTTATGGCATTTTAGGTCTTTATTTTCATCCCAAAAATGTGAAGTGTGAAGTGCATACTATCTAAGGCAAAAAATTAAGATAATTTATCTTACTTAGCCTATAATTTTAAATAAGATCCATTATTTTGACTAGGTTTAAGATGTCATAATTAAGGTTTTCTTAATTTCTAAGATCATCTTAATTTTCTTTAAAAATAGATCAAAACTTTGTCTCTTATTTCAAAAAATTTTATAAAAGAAAAGAAAAAACCTATACAAAAGGGAAAATTCCTAAAAGAAGTGTAAAAGAAAGAAAATCTAAAAACTCTATGTTAGTAAACCCTCCCCCATACTTATCTCATGCATTGTCCTTAATGCATCGTGATGTATGTATGCATGAAATAAATAGAGAGGGAAGGAAAAGTCACCTCAAGGTAGTGGTTCCACTGGTGGTCTGATTGGTCCACGAAATGCGGCCCAATCCAAGTTGCCTGGAGTTCGGAGGAACCCATCAATGACCTCTATAATACAACCCATTATATGATGTATGCATTTATTATTTTTATTAAGAATTTTACCCCATCTAAGTTCCAAATTTTCAAAATAATTTCAGAGTTAATTTATCAACACCTTTGTCCCAAATGGAGTATGAAAAGATGGGATGATTGATTTGAGCGCAGGAAGTACATGAACTAATATCGACTCAGGAATTTAACTTAAGTCAAGTAAAGGCTCAGGAGTCTAAATTGGTTCAGGAATCGGGTCTAAATAAAGAAATTGAAAATCCTATTCCACATTTATTTTCCCACAACGGAATGTGACTTTCTAAGTTTGGTTATTCAAGTTCAAGGATGACAGGTGTGGGAACCAAAACTGACTCTAAAATGTTGTCAAGTTGGGTAACAAAACAAGAGTCAATATTGATTTAGGAATTTGAACTGGATCAAAAATTTGAGGATCAAAGTCACATCCCTTATTGAGTTAAATTTCATAAAATGAGAAATTGCCAATTTGTCAATGGGACATTCAAAAGTATGAAATTGGTCAAGTTTAATTTGTTGATCATAAAAGATTGGTGATTCAGTTTCACGATGGATTGACACAGGATCCAATGTTGACCTGAGAAAAAACCTGAAATCAGGTAAAAACACCTCAGTCATTATTAAATCAGGAAGTAAAATTGAATTACCAAGTTAAGGTTCAGGATCATATTCCTGCTTAAGTTCAATTTTAGGAAAAAGATAGCTTGCCAAAATGTCAATGGGATTTGCAAAAGTCAGAGTTTGGTCAAGTTCAAATGGGTGTGCTGAATTGAATCTTAGTTTCCAAGATAACATGAGTCCTAGTCTAGATTAATAGAGTTAGAGATATCTGGATTGGTCAAAGGTTAATAAGAGTGAGTTTCTTTATTCCTATGAATGTTGACCAATTGACTCAGTTGTGCTTCTAACCTATCAATAGACTGGGTAAAAGATTTTTGAAATTATTGTGAGGTCTCATGCATGATTTCTATATTCTTTTCTAGCTCAGATTTTTCTTCAATTGGTTGTTCTAGAAAGGGAGTGTAGGAATCTTAGTTTTGAAAAAATTGTGAAGATTGTGAGTCTAACAAGTTGTGAGATTGTCGCTCGGACTCACGCAAGAGTTCCTCCGTCAATCCTAAGATGGATGTTTGATCATTATGAAGAGGTAGGACTGAGTAAGACTCTTGAAAATATTATAGAATTAGGGAGGCCAACATTTTCTGAAATTATCGCTCGGCCTCTTGCAGGTTGGCATCTATACTCTTTTCTAACTTGGATTTTTCTTCACATGGTGATTCTAGAAAAGGAGTATAGGAAGCAAAATTGGGAAATAGATATTGTGAAAATTGGAAAAATTGTGGATAAGGTGGTTAAAAATTTGACTCGGGGTGGGTGAATCCCCATTGACTCTGTGAAGAGTGAAAATTATTTTGAAAATTATGGTTATAAGATTGGGGGTATGAGTTGTATTGATTCAGATAAGTCCAACCTGGTGTATTTGGTTGGTTCATATTGTAAAAAGCCGGGTTGGAATTATCCGAATCAAATGGGGTCGGTGTGAAATATGGATTCATATTAGGTTTGAAAGAATTGTTGTTGAATTCCATTTCACAAACAATCACAAACAAAAAGAAAAAGCAAACATCAAAGAAAGAAAATCAAAACCAAGCCTATATAGGGTTGACCTAGACCTAGACGACTCCTAACTGGTCGATTACATGGGGGAGGTTGTTGCTTGAATCCGATCATAAGTTAATCGGCCCGGTAGGGGCAAAATACGGTGGGAGGTATCCGTGTGTAAGCAACGGGCCTTAATTACGTTAAACCACAGTATCTTATCTTCGAGGCGTAACCTCTTAATCCCCAAGCTTAAACACCGATTTCACAAGAGTAAGATTCAAAACAAGTTCATCCTCGGTCAATCTCTTAATGAGTTTGAGATGTCCCTAGGGACCAAGGTCTATCAATTTTTATTAGGGCTTGGGTTGTGTGAGTGGGGAGGTGATTTTTGGTCTAAGGAAGGGTAATGAAATCTTCACCTTATCTTGTATGGGTTTTGCCCTTAATTTCAATTCGTGCAAGTGTGCAATATAGACAAGAATATAACCTAAAGCGAGTAAATCACCTACGTGTTTGTACTATGCTATATGCAATGGCATATGTACACCTCAGTTTAGATCACAACAACAGAACAAAATACAGTATATTGGAATTGAATTGACACGTGCCTAAATGTAGATGTCTAAACCGTTTTTAAAATCGTCCAAATACCGTATAGTTCTTTATTTATTGCAGTGTTCAGGCAATCAAAGCAGGAAATTAGCAGCAGAATACATCAATATATGCAACTTGCAAGAACCCTGCAGAAGACAAAGTTCAAATGCCACACAAATGCCAAGTTTTCGCGGCTTTTCTTGGGTTTTCACGGCACAATTATGGAAGCAGGGTCCCTGCTTTCTAGAGCAGGGAAAGGCAAGCAAGAGTAGACTTCTGCAATGTAAAAATCCCATAAAAAGTGCTCTGCACACCAAGACAGAAAAGAAAATGTTAACAAAAATGTGAGTCTAAACCATTCCCATCCTTGGCAACAGCGCCAAAAAATTTGATCGGGGCGGAACCGACACTTGGAAATGTGTATATTATGAAATCAGTGTAAAAACAAGCGTGCTTATGTTCCCTCGATACTTCCGTTATAGAAATGGCTCAACGGGTCGAATCTACAGGGACGGGAGGTGATAGAAGCATTAACAGTTTTTATTCACGTCAGTTGTTAACAAGTCTTCTTTGTTTAAAGAATTAGGAAAGAAAAATAAAAGAAAAGAAATTCAGAAGTGATAGGTGAAGAAGGCGATGAAACGCCAATATGAAAATAAAGAGAAATGGTTTTGAAAATGAAAACAAGATAGAACAAAGATGAACTAAGAAGTCGGTGAAAACAAAAATGATAAAAAGGCTTTTGGAAATTGTTTTTAAAACAAGATAAAAAGAATGATGAAAACTATGAAAGAAAACTTATGGCTACTAACTACTAATTGCTTCACTAGCCATGCTAACCTCTTAGTGATAGTTACCTCACATGGATCCTTGGCCATCACTAGTCCTTAGCTTCAAGAGACGATACAGAGCATGGCACATAAGAAGGTTCTTCCATATTCAAACAACACATCCATACCACACAACAAGTTACAAGCTACTATTATATCATCAAAACTTGTTACAGGTGAGCATGAAATAAAGAAGACATTGCAAGTTAGCAAGTTAATGGGTTAGATGTTAGTGATTGGCAGTGAAAAATGCATAATTGTCATCATATTTACTATCATATTTTCACATTTATTCATATAATGATGCACAATTATTAATATTTTGTTATTTAATGTGTGCAGGCCTTGAGTTTTGAATTAAATAAAGAATTAAAGCTTAATGAAGCCAGCCCATATCCAAGCCCAAGTCCAAGCCCAGGTGTAAAAGTGCAATTACAAGAAGTCAAAAGTGCAAATACAAAGTGTAAAAATTGCAAATACTACAAAGAGGGAAAGGATAGAGTTCTATTCTACCCTAAATGCTTGGTGGATGAGGATAAATAAGAGTGCAAGGATGAGATTCATTTTTGAAGGGATTTGGATTTAGGGTAACTTGATTTCTAAGTTATCTCGAAAATCCAAAATGAAGAACCAGGATCCAGCATCCAGAAGCATATGCCCAGATGGACGGACCAGAGGAGGCCACGCGCGAAAGCGCGCGACCAAAGATAAGACTGTTGCCGCAGAAACGCGGCCCAAGCCGCGTTTCCGCGGCAATCCTGCCTTATCCATCTACCAGTTTTCGTGAAGGAGTTTATCCGGGACTCTATCGCCTTCTGCACCTATAAATACCCCTGCAGGCGCAGCAGAGAGGGCATCCAGAGAGAGATTAGGGTTTTCTTTAGCTATTTCTTTAAAATTTCTGCAAGTTTGTAATTTTGTTTTGAGTACATTGTGGAGGAGAAGGAGCTTGTATTTGGGAGACGTTTATCGAATAAAGGTTACCTTTTTCTCATTTAATTCTCTGCTATTTAATTTTGCTTTTATTCTGTGATCTCTCTGGTTTAGTTTTTAATCTGTGATCTTCTGATTTATTTGTTTCCTTTCTTTCTCAATTCTTCTTATTAAACAACATAAAATAATTAAATAAATTGAAAAGATAAAAAAAATGATGAACTAATTTCCTATTGTGGTTTGCTGAAATTCTTAAAGCAACCCTAGAGCAGTTAAGCATTGATCGGATTTATGACATTTTTTAGAAACCCTAGGTTTAAAGTAGATTGCTTGAAGACTAAATGATGATTAGTTTCATAATCTAAAGTCACACCTTTAAGTAATTTTTCACATTTCATGCTTAAGAACTTTGACAACGTAACTTCAAGGTAAATCTTCTCTTACGTTATGCTTAGATGTTAGGATGAAAACGTGTTGGATTTTTAGGAGTGTCGCTAGTAAGATTCTACAATCTTTTTCTCTTGCTTGCATATCCTCTAGAAAACCTAGGATGGAGTCCATATATTCCAATATGATGATCAATATCCTTAACTTGCACTATGGGTGTGGTAGAATATCAGTAAAACCACATCTTTCCATTCATATACATTTCAAATCTAATCCTTTCTCTGTTTTATTCAAAGCATACAGAGGAATCGGCCGAAAAGCTTGCATCGCATCCTTTCCTGAGGATCACGACCCGCTTTGGCCCTTGCTACAGCGGATAGCATTGAGACTAAGAACTCGACAACTCATTCTTATTATTTACAAATTCTTAATTCTCAATCAACATTTTGGCGCCGTTGCCGGGGGAGGGACGGTAAGTTTTTCTCTAAAATGTTGATTGTAAATATCATTCGTTGGATCCTTCTCCTTCAACATTTTAGAATTAATTCTTATTTATTATTTACAACAAATTTACTTTTCACCTTCTCATTGTAAATATCATATACCATTGTAAATAATAAAAGAAAATAATTTTTAGAGAATCTTACTTAAACGCTTCCATCGCTAGTCCCTCCCTGAGGATCACGACCCGCATAGCCACTGCTACCGCGGATTCGAATTGAGAACCTTGCACAACTTGTTCTAAATCTAATATTATTTATTTTGTGTGCAGGTAAAAACTCAATCAAAATTTTGGCGCCGTTGCCGGGGGAGGGACGGTAAGTTTTTCTCTAAAAATAAAATTTTTTTTTAACTAATTCTTTTATTCTTTCTGTTTGCAGGTTTGGAGAACAGGGAAACTGACAGCAGAAGTAGACATATAGCAACTCTGTGCCTCTGCCCTCGAAGGCAGAGCACAAGAGCCTACTTCAAAGCCGCGGAAACGCGGCAATTGCCGCGAAATCGCGGCCTGAGTAGTTCCCTACTGATCCATCTTTTTGCAGGTTACTGCAAATTGCAATATCTGTCTACTGCTCTGTTAAACTTTGTTCTGTGATAACCCTGCTTACTGCTAATTTATCAACAGTAAAATACTTGTTGTTAAAGATAAAAATTGATTAGACGTTTGCATATTAGGCACGTGTCTTTTCAATTCCTTTATTTTTACTGTTGAAGAGTGCTGGAGCAAGGTACGTTCGCATTGCATGTAGAATAGGACTCATCTCTTGGTTGATGCTTTGAGTGAATCTTATTTACATATTTTGTACACTTGCACAAATTTATTTTAAGGGCATAACCCATTAACAAGATAAGGTGGGGATTTCATCACCCTTCCTTAGCCCAAAAATCATATCTCAAGCACTCACTAACCCAAGCCTAACTTAAAATTAGTAGACGTTGGCCCTAGGGACATCTCGGACTCAATTAGGAGATTATCCTAAGGGGGAACGGTGTTGGAAATTGACTCCTGCCAAATCAGTGTCTAGGAAGGGGATTGAGGGCTGAAAGTCCGAAGATTGGTGGTTATTTAATTAAGGAACGTCTTTGACGGAAAACCTCCCACCAATCTTGCTCTGACCTGGCTGATTAACTTGTGGTCAAAGTCTGCACCCTACCTCCCGTGGACAGTCTACCCAGTTAGGAGTCGTCTAGGTCATAGGTCTACCCTAACTTAGGTTAGAATTTTTTTTCTTTTTTATTTGTTTATTTGTTTGTTTTCTTTTTCTTTGTTTGTGTTGGTGTGATATGGCATATAATAATAATTTTTCCAATTTTAATCCATATTACACACCTAACTATTTTTCGGATATTACCAACCCGGTATATCACAACTTTGACCAACCTAGTGTGCCAGAATGGTCTTATCCGAATGAATATAACCCATACCCCCCATCTTATGACCATAATTTTCATACTTTCAACTCTTCACAGAGTTCATGGGGTTTTGATTCCCCCGAGTCCAATTTTCAACCGACTTGTCCTCCATCTCCACCTTGTCCACAATATTCCCAAGATTCATACTCAGATCCACCCAGTCAGAATAGACTACCATCTATCCAGGAAATGATGAGTATGCATGAGTCCAAGCAACAATTACCATCAATCGCAGACATGATTATGCGTGAGTCCACCGACTGACAACTTCATCACGATTACACTTCATCCTTTCAAGTCCAATCACAACATGATGCACCTATCAACTATGAAAGGATGCTTGCAGCCATGACTCAGGCTAGATTAGCCCGTGATCATGATATTGATATGATGGTTCAATCTTTACGTTCTCACCATTCGGCCATTTCTGATATCGCTGACCACTCTCTTAGAGCCGACGAACCAAGTTGCTTTGGACAACAAGATTCTAATTCAGTGCCATCATGTGAACTTGCCGAAACTTCAAATTTTGATAACTTGGCAAGTTTTTCCTTTCCTGAAATAGAACTTGAGCATGAATATGATCATGATCCCCAACTTGATGATTCAATTTTACTTCCTGATTCAATAATTACTCCGGTGTCTCCACCTGATTTTAATTTTCCCGAGTCAACATTGGATCCTGTACCAATTCATCATGAAATTGAATCACCCATTTTTGATGATCATATTGAACTTGACCAATTTTGCAATTTTGAAAGTCCCATGGATAAATTGGCAAGTTCTCATTTTTATGAAATTGAACCCAATGAGATATGTGACCTAGATTCTCAAATCTGTGATCAAGTTCAAATTCCCGAATTATTATTGACTCCTGTTTTGTTACCCGACTTAGGTAATCTTTTAGAGTCAGTCTTGATTCCCACACCTATCATTCCTGAACTTGAATCACCAATATTGAGTCACATTCCATTATGGGAAGAATATTGTGGACTTGAGTTTCAGCTTATTGATTTAGACCCACTTCCTGAACCTAGCCCGACTCTTGAACCATTACTTGATTTAAGTTTCTTTCCTGAGTCGGTATTCGTTCCCGTACTTCCCACGTCCAAGTCAATAATTCCATCTTTTCATACTCCATTTTGGGACAAGGAGGTTGACACAATTGACTCTGAAATTTATTATGAAATTTGAAAATTTGATGGGGTGGAAATTTTAAAAAAATAATTATACATACATTTTAGTGGGTTATACAAGAAAAATTTCTGGTGGGTTTCACCAAATTTTATGTTATCTTGATTGGGTAGCAACGCTAGGCCCAATTAGACCACCACCGGAACCACCACCTTAAGGTAACTTCTGCCTTCCCTTGTTCTTTTTCATGCATATATGCATTCATTCATACATTGAGGACAATGCATGAGATAAGTGTGGGGGTGGGCTTTACTAACATACTAACATAGGTAGAAACTAACCAAAATTTGCAAAAAAAAAAAATCTAAAAAAAAATATATAAAAAGGACTATATTTTGACTTATCTTTTGAAAGAAATCTAAGTTAATCTTAAGAATTAGGAAAATCATGATTAGGATTTCTAAAAACTTGGTCAAAATAAATAAATTGTTGAATTTTTAGGTATAGGAGGAGAAATTGAATAAGTAGTTAGTCTTAATTTTTACCTTAATGAAATATGCATACCTAATGCATATCTAGGATTCTAAGACAAAGACCCTTGTGCCCCATAAAAAAAAATTATTAAAAAAAAATAATTTCACCAATTAAGCTGGATACATGTGCCTCAAGAAGCATAAGTATTCACGCCTAAAGGTGAGTTCTAAATAAAATAAAGTCCTTAGTTTTGTGGCCTAGTTCACTCGAATTTGAGTCCGCGGGGTGTTTTCTCACCTGGTGCCCTAAAGCCGACCGCTTTGGGAGCCACCGACTTTAAGTTCGCTACATGGGTGGATTAGAAAGCCTAAGAAGACTAAGAAATATAATATATGTAGTAACACATCTAATAATCAATTAGTTAGGTATGAGGGCCTCAAGAAGCCTTGATGCTTACACGAAAGAAAATTAGATGAGTTATACATATTAAAAAAAGAGAGAGAGAAAAAAATAAAGAGGCATGAGAGTCCAAGTCAATAAAAATTCATAAGGATGCATATGATTTTTGGTAACGAAAAAGACTATACACAAAATTCAATTTTGATCCTTACTTAAAAATGAAAACAATTTACTTTATAAAGACTAAGTCTAAGAATGAATAAAAATGATAATCCTAAAATCTTATAGATTACTTAGTCTTTGCAAAAGTATTTCAAATATTTTCTTTTTATGGATTTTGTGGGTGTAATCCGCTGAAAACCCTCACGAGACAACACTCGTCCTCTAGGGTAACCTAGGGGTTTAACGGCTTGTTGCACGTGCTAAGTGCAACCGTGATTCCTACGAAAGTGAGTTAGCTAGATTAGTTTCTCTTTTTCTTTTTTTTTATTTTTACTCGAGGACGAGCAAAAAGATAAGTGTGGGGGTGTGATTGGTAGTGAAAAATGCATAATTGTCATCATATTTACTATCACATTTTCACATTTATTCATATAATGATGCACATTTATTAATATTTTGTTATTTAATGTGTGTAGGCCTTGAGTTTTGAATTAAATAAAGAATTAAAGCTTAATGAAGCCCAAAAGCCCATATCCAAGCCCAAGTCCAAGCCCAGGTGTAAAAGTGCAATTACAAGAAGTCAAAAGTGCAAATACAAAGTGTAAAAATTGCAAATACTACAAAGAGGGAAAGGATAGAGTTCTATTCTACCCTAAATGCTTGGTGGATGAGGATAAATAAGAGTGCAAGGATGAGATTCATTTTTGAAGGGATTTGGATTTAGGGTAACTTGATTTCTAAGTTATCTCAAAAATCCAAAATGAAGAGCCAGGATCCAGCATCCAGAAGCATATGCCCAGATGGACGGACCAGAGGAGGTCACGCGCGAAAGCACGCGGCCAAAGATCAGACTGTTGCCGCAGAAACGCGGCCCAAGCCGCGTTTCCACGACAATCCTGCCTTATCCATCTACCAGTTTTCGTGGAGGAGTTTATCCGGGACTCTATTGCCTTCTGCACCTATAAATACCCCTGCAGGCGCAGCAGAGAGGGCATCCAGAGAGAGAATAGGGTTTTCTTTAGCTATTTCTTTAAAATTTCTGCAAGTTTGTAATTTTGTTTTGAGTACATTGTGGAGGAGAAGGAGCTTGTATTTGGGAGACGTTTATCGAATAAAGGTTACCTTTTTCTCATTTAATTCTCTGCTATTTAATTTTGCTTTTATTCTGTGATCTCTCTGGTTTAGTTTTTAATCTGTGATCTTCTGATTTATTTGTTTCCTTTCTTTCTCAATTCTTCTTATTAAACAACATAAAAAAAATTAAATAAATTGAAAAGATAAAAAAAATGATGAACTAATTTCCTATTGTGGTTTGCTGAAATTCTTAAAGCAACCCTAGAGCAGTTAAGCATTGATCGGATTTATGACATTTTTTAGAAACCCTAGGTTTAAAGTAGATTGCTTGAAGACTAAATGATGATTAGTTTCATAATCTAAAGTCACACCTTTAAGTAATTTTTCACATTTCATGCTTAAGAACTTTGACAACGTAACTTCAAGGTAAATCTTCTCTTACGTTGTGCTTAGATGTTAGGATGAAAACGTGTTGGATTTTTAGGAGTGTCGCTAGTAAGATTCTACAATCTTTTTCTCTTGCTTGCATATCCTCTAGAAAACCTAGGATGGAGTCCATATATTCCAATATGATGATCAATATCCTTAACTTGCACTATGGGTTGTGGTAGAATATTAGTAAAACCACATCTTTCCATTCATATACATTTCAAATCTAATCCTTTCTCTTTTTTATTCAAAGCATACAGAAGAATCGGCCGAAAAGCTTGCATCGCATCCTTCCCTGAGGATCACGACCCGCTTTGGCCCTTGCTACAGCGGATAACATTGAGACTAAGAACTCTACAACTCATTCTTATTATTTACAAATTCTTAATTCTCAATCAGTTAGAAATGCTAGAATGTTAGAATCCATCATCATGAGCCATCAATGACTCTTGCAAGAGCAAGGCCTTGTAAAGGCTACTAGATTCATGTGGATTATTATGTAAGTGGTTAGATGGTTAATGGTTAGTAGTTAGAAATTCATGAGAAGAAAAGTTAGCTAAGCATCATGTAGAAGATGGAGAAGATTATAATGGAGAAGAAAGGAGACACCTTTACATAGATTGTCATCATATATTATATCAATATCTCTCTTTCTCTCTCTAAATCTCTCTGCCCTAATACATGAATCTAAAAGAAACTAAAAATATAAAAGAAAGAAGAAGAAGACATACACTACACTATACTAAAAGAGAGAAAAACTAGCCTAATTTTAAATCTGCTTTCGTTTCGGGTCACTACAGGGCTATTTATAGGCAAATGAAGGATCTGGAAGGTGAGAAGAGGCCACGCGTCGAAAATCGTGGGCCCACCATCATGCCGCAGAAACGCGACTATTGCCGCATTTTTGTTGCAATACGAGGGACCTAGGTCCCTGATTTTGGTGCGTGTGTTCGTCTCAATTTTGGGACCTTTTAGATATACTCAGAATCGATTATTTTCGTCCGGATTTGCGTCAGATGCATCTTCTAGAAACTCTCTTACTTAGCCTCAAAGAAATGCAGATTTAATTACCTAAAAATGTGTTTAATTAAGCTATTATTACCCTTTTGCCATTAGACTCTTGATTTATCTGCAAAGTAGACCAAAACACAATTAGAAATGATATTTTTTTCATAAATCGGTAGGGAATGCGATATAATAATGCAGAATTGTGGACTAATCAACAAGCCGAAATTAGTCGGGCACTCCTTGATTTGGGAGTAAGCATCAACTTGCTCCCCTTCTCAGTTTATCAACAACTCGGATTGGGCGAGCTTAGTCCAACCCTGGTCACCATCCAATTGGCTGACCGGTAATGAAAGTTCCCAAGAGGAAACCAATAATGTCCATATCTGGGTGGGGAGTTTGTCTACTTTATTGATTTCATAGTTCTTGAGACACAACCTGTGTGCAATCCTAAGTCCCAAACTCTCGTTATCCTAGGGCATCCATTTCGTGCTTCTGCCAATGCAATTATCAACTGTAGGAACGAATCCATGAGGTTAACCTTTGAAGATATACTAGAGAAGTCAATGTTTTCATCTAAGGAAAGCAACCCCGAGATGTAGATGATCAAACTCTTGAAGTCAACCTCATTGAGATATGACAAGTGAACATAGAGAGGAATTGGAGCTAAAAACTGAAAGTGAGTTTGAATTGGAGTCTATGGATTTTGATCTTGAACAGATTGTCGAGTCTACTGTGAGTCGGGCATCAAGCCCTATTTCAACCAAAATTGGAGCCAACAAACTTGATTCCTCCTTCCCTTGAGCCTTTCCCTTTCGTAGAATTGAAAGCTTTGCCCAATCATCTCAAGTACGTCTATTTAGGTGAACAAGAGACTACCAGTCATCATAGTGTCACATTTGACTACCAGGCATGAAGAAAGTCTCATGTTAGTTCTTAGAAATCATAAGAAAGCCATTAGTTGGACCATGACCAACATCAAGGGGTTGAGTCCAGCCATAGTTCAACATTACATTCATCTCAAAGAAGAAGAGGCACCCGCAGTGTAGGTTAAACCCTACAATGAAAGAGACTGTTCATTCTGAAATTCTGAAACTTTTAGACAATGAGATCATTTATTCCATTTTTTATAACCAATGGGTCAGTCCTGTCCACATGGTTTTGAAGAAATCTAGTTTCACCGTGGTGGAAAACGAGAACAAAGAGATGATCCAAACTCGGCTTCCCATGAAAATTCGAGTTTGCAATGAATATAGGAAGTTAAATGCTGCAACTCGTAAGGACCACTTTCCGCTTTCCTTCATTAATCAAATGCTTGAACGGTTAGCTGGCCATGGGTATTGCTATTTTTTAGATGGTTACTCGGGGTATAATCAAATTCTCATAGCTCTGAAGGACTAAGAGAAGACCACATTCACATGTCTATTTGGGATATTTGCTTATCGCTAAATGTCTTTCGGCTTGTGCAATGCCCCAATAATATTTCAACATCGCAAGTTGAGTCTTTTCTCTGACATGATAAAATGATTCTTAGAAATATTCATGGATGATTTATCTATTTATGGAAACTCATTCGATCAATGTCTTCACCATCTCAAACTTGTCCTCCAATGTTGTGCCGAGAAAAATTTGATACTGAATTAGGGGAAATGCTACTTTATGATAAGACATGAATTATCTTAGGTCATGAAATTTTTAAGAACAGACTTGAAGTGGATAAAGCCAAAATTGAGGTCATAGCTAAACTCCCTAAACCGAAATGTATCAAAGACATTCGATCCTTCTTAGGACATGTCGTTTATTATCGTAGGTTTATTAAGGACTTTAGCAAAATTGCTAGACCCTTAACTAACCTTTTAGCTAAGGATGTACCCTTCACTTTTGATAGTGGATGTATTAATTTTAGGGAGAAGCTTAAGAATGAGCTTATTTCTACACCTGATTGGTCAAAGCCATTTGAAATCATGTGTGACGCTTCAGATTTTGCCATAGGCACTGTCTTAGGACAGCGCATTGATAACAAGCAACAAGTGATTTATTACTCAAGAATGACTCTCAATGATGCACAATTAAATTACTCTATAACTGAGAAGGAATTTTTGGCGGTAGTATTTGCATTAGAGAAATTTCATCCCTACCTACTTGGCTTCAAAACTATAATTTTCACTGATCATTCTGCGCTGAGATACCTTATGATGAAGAAGGATGCCAAGGTCTGACTAATTTGTTGGATCCTCCTTCAAAAATTTGATCTTGAGATTCGAAATAAAAAGGTATAGAAAATATTTTTGTTGACCATCTCTCGCGTATTCGAAATTCTCCATGTAACGAACTGCCCATCAATAATGACTTTTCCGATGAACGACTTTTAGTTGCCTCTAGGGAACCTTAGTTTGCTGACATAGTGAACTATTTAGTCACAAATCAAACTCCATCTCAGTGGTCGAAACAAGATGTATACTAGTTCTTATCTTAAGTCTGATATTTTTTTGGTAGAAACTGTATCTTTTTAAGTACTGATCCGACCAAATCATTAGGAGATGTATTCCCGATGAGAAAATTAAGAGTGTTCTGTCCTTTTGTCACGAGTTTGTATGCAGTGGACACTTTGGTTTTCGCAAGACTACTGAAAATTTGATACAAAGTGGGTTCTATTGTCCCACTTTGTTCAAAGATTCTTATGAATTTTGCAAGACGTAACCTAGATGCTAAATTATAGGAAGGATTTCAAAATGAAATATAATACCCCTCAACCCAATTCTAGAAATAGAACTCATTGATGTTTAGGGATCGACTTTATGGGTCCTTTTCCTAACTCATTTGGAAACCAATATATATTGGTTGTTGTGGATTATGTGTCAAAATGGGTAAAAACCATTCCTAGCAAGACTAATAACAACAAGATTGTTGTCAAGTTCTTGAAAGAGAATATTTTCTCGCACTTTGGAAACCCTCAAGCCATTATTAGCGATTCTGCTATAAAACTTTTGAAGCTCTTATACTAAAATACGCCATAACACACAAATTGTCCACACCATATCACTCTCAAACTAGTGGGCAGATAGAAGTCTCCAACAGAAAAATTAAACTTATTTTGGAGAAGACTGTCAGCCAAAATCAGAAAGATTGGTCCACTAAACTTGTAGATGCCATATGGGCCTACAATACCGCTTTCAAGATGATTCTAGGAATGTCTCCATGTATGTTAGTCTTTGAGAAGGCTGATCACCTACCCGTTGAGTTAGAGCATCGGGCTTTATGGCCAATCAACCAGCTAAATTTCGATTTGGACAAGGCTGTGACCTTCAAAAATTACAAATTTTCGAATTAGAGGAGTTGAGAAATGAGGCCTATGAGAATGAAAAGATCATAAAAGATAGATTAAGATTTTTTATGTTAAGCATATCATAAGGAAAACTTTTATCCTAGGATAAAAAGTCATACTCTATAATTCTAGGCTTTATCCTTTTTCAGAAAAGCTAAAGTCAAGATGGACTGGGTCATTCGTTGTAAAGATTGTGTTTCCACACAGTATTATGAGATCAGTGACACTAATGGGAATGACTTTAAGATAAATGATCAATGCTTTAAACTTTTCTTGGAACCAGTGTCGGTAAATGAAATAGCTATGGGTCTATTTGACTCAGTGTATCTGTAGCATTAACTCTTTTATATTTCATTTTATGCATCTATTCATTTTTTTCATATATTAGGGACAATGTATGAGATCGGTATGGGGGATGGTTCTAACATGATATAGGTTTTCTTTTTATCTTTTAATTTATTAAAAAACATCTTTTGCTTTTAAAAACTTTTGAAAAGAGAAACAATATTTTGACCTATTTTTTGTAAGAAAATAAATTAATTTTAAATAATAAGAGAATCATAATTAGGATTTCTTATACTTAGTCAAATAAGATTATTTGTTTCATTTCTAGGGCTAGGAAGAAAAAAATTGAAAAATTAATTTAATCTTTATTTTTATCTTGATGAAATATGCATAATTTATACACTTACATGCTTAAGGTTCAAAAACAAAGACTCTTATGCCTTAAAAAAAGAAATATATATATATATATATTAAAAATAAACAAATCTAATTATTGATTAGATAGGTACTTTGGCCTAAGCAAGCCTTAGTATTTATGCAAAAGGTAATTAGGTAAGTTTGAAAATATATATATATATCAAAAATTCTTTGATTAAGCTGGGTATTTGTGCCTCATAAAGCATAAGTATTCACGCCTATAAATGGTCCATATAATTAATAAAATCTTTAAGTTTTGTGGTCTTATTTGCTCGAGTCTTTAAGTCATTGAGGTGTTTTCTCACCCGTGCCCTAAGACTATCCGGTTTGGGAGTCACGACCTAAGGCTCGTTAAATGAAAAAAATAGAAAGCCTAATAAAACTAAGAGATAGTACCACCAAAAAAATAAGTCACAAGAGTTAGAGTTGAAGAACCCCGAGTTAAAATTTTACGGTCACGAAAGTTCATATATTTTGGGTAAAATAATAGACTAGATGAGAGATGCAATTTGACTTCTTAGCTTGATTGATAACAAGTTTTTGAATAGAGACTAAGTTTAGAAATGAAAAGTTCGAATTTCCTATAACTCATAGATTACTTGAATTTTTACAAGAATACTTCAGATATTTTCTCCTCTTTTCAAAATGCACTTTAAAAATACTAACACTTTATTTCTCTTTCTTTTTTTTATTTTGTGGGTGTAATCCATTGAAAACCCTCACGAGCCAAACTTGTCCTCTAGGGATAATATAGAGGTTTAAAGTTTTGCTGCACATGCTCAGTGCAGTCGCGTAACATGTGAAAGTAGCCCAATAACTTCTTAGTCTTTTGAGCTTTTGCTCAATGACGAGCTACAAATTGGCGTGGGCTGTTATTGTACATGTTTATCGCATATTTATTGCATATTTATTACTAAATTCTTGCATCTATTATGTACTAACTCCTGCTAATAATCATGTCTAAATTTGTATGCTTGTCTTAATTAGGAGGGAGAAATTAGGCCATATAATACCAGTTAAAATCAGATTTAACTAGATATGTTTAGTTAGCTGAAGATAGTCCTAGATCCAGTTCGGTTAACTTAGATTTTTAAAGATCTATTCGGTTAAATAGAGAATCAATGAAGATCATATTTAAATTGGAGATTAAACTGAAAAATCCAATTAGACAAAAAGAGAAATCATCGAACCTGGGATCCCCGCTCCTTGCATGTGGCCAGCGGATCCATGACAAAAGCTGTGGATTCGTGGTTTTATTAGAGGGATAGGTAATATTCCCCTATCTTCATACGCTCTCCCCTGCTCCCTTTGTGGCTGTAAATACTGCATTTTATGGAGTTTAACAGGACGAAAACTAGGATTAAATTTTTGCTTTGTTCTAAGGGTTTAGGATCATTGTTAGATGTTTTGAGAACTTGTATTTTAGTTTTTTGCTTTATAGTTCAGTCCAACAACAAGTGAGAGAGAGAGAGGAAAAGAGTGTGTAATTAATTGAAGTGATAATTAAAGAAATTTCACCTACCTTATTCAACTCTACTCAACCTTTCTGGTATGTCTACGCTTTTAATTCATTCTATTATTGTTCTTTCTTCACAATGAGTAGCTGATTTCCATCCTTCTGGGCTCACTGATCTCTCCTCTCTAGTTTTGATCTTGATTAATTTTCATGAAAATGACCCAATTGAATCATTTTAATGCCTTACTTCTAACCTTGCTTCTAACGAGTATTCTTGAAGGCACATGAGGATGGGATCAGTTTTTTAACTTACTCTTGAAGTTAATCTTTAAAAAAGAACTTGTTTTTATTTCATGCTTGCTTAATTTCTTTGATGGTTTAACATTCAACTCAAATAATGATTTCCAAACTAAAGTTTAATTTCTAAAAAATTATCTTATGTGTTTTACTTGATCTCTCTTTAAATAGAAGATTAAAATTTTGTCTATGATCATATTGAGGCACTAATACTTTCAAGAGAAAAATCTAGAGTTTAGTAAAGATTAGTGAGCCCAGATCTTCTCTTTTATTAAATACAAAAAACATCACTCTCAAGTTTTTTTAAAAATTCTCTTTTCCAAAACCTATTCTCAATCTTCACTTTTTCTTTAAATCAGTTCTAAACATTCCATCTTTTTTCTCCTAAAAAACACCAACACTAAATCTTATTTTTTTCAAAAATACCAAAACACTTGCATCACATCTCTCCTCGTAGACACGACCCATTGGCTCTAAGCTACACGGTGATTAATTTCTTAATCGTAAAGCAAACTACCAGTTGATCGAGTCTGAATCTACACAGAAAATATAGTTTAGAAATAAAGATTAAGAACATATTAGGTTGCTCAATACTACCGTTATAACAAGTGGCTATGCGGGTCGTGATCTACAAGGAGGAACTACGATGGAAGCATTAAGAAGTCTTTCTAAGTTATTAAATCTGGTTAAAACAGTTTCTTCTTAGTTTTAGAAAAGAAATAAAAGTGTCAAGTTAAAAAGAAGAGTAGATAGAAGAAGAAGAAGGTGATGTTGTGTTAAAAGGAAAACTAAGTTAAAAAGAAAAGATCAAAAGAAAGAAAAAATGTTGGTTTTTAAAGCGATTCTAAACTAAGAAATGTACCTCTTTTGGCTGATTACTTACCTTCATCTTCAACAACGATTTTACCTTAAAGTGGAGGCGATCAACGCATAACCTATAAGATTGGATTCAGGCCCCATCCATATTAGATCATAAAGACTATGGAGAGCAAGCATGAAATGATGCAAACTTTTAAAGAGGAATCCACCATCATGAGCTATCGGTGGAACTTGCAATGGCAAGGCTCTTCTGATGCTATTAGAGTTACATGGATAGTAATTAAAACCAAAAGAATTAAGAAGAATAATAAAAGGTAAACTTTGATTCGATTGAAAAATGATAAAAGAAAAGAAAAAGGATTACAGTGGTGTCACTCTCAATACAATTCTTCCTCTCCTTCTCTCATGAATCTCTTCTCTAATTTAAGCTTACAAATAAATAGAAAATTACATAAATATAAACTCTAAACTCTCTGCTAGAGTGGCGTCCGTTTGCCATCAGAATGTGCAGTAATTATAGGAGAAACTGGAAGGGGAATAGCGTCTGAAGATAGGGGAGCAAACGCTCCCCAACTGACTTAACAATGCCCCCGAAACACGGCCAAAGCCGCATTTCTGTTGCCTTGATCTGGCCATAGAGCAAGAACCCAGGGCCCGTGGATTTGCTTCTTCTGATATCCCATCTTATCCAGTTGGATTTCTAGTTTTATGTTGGGATCTTCAGCATATCTAACTCAATCTTCAGTTGTGAAAATAAATCTTGCAAAATCCAAATTTGTTTCCCGATATGATCCAATCAAATGTTTGATTTGATGTTGGGATTTTTAGTATATTGCCTCAATCTTTCTTATGAAATAAATCAAATTAAATCTGAACTAAATTGGGTTTTTGGGATCTTCTCCATTAACCAAGGCATATATATTATTTAGACAAAAATAAGATTAAATAGCAGAGTTTATTATAAAATAAATATGAGAATGTGATAAAAAATATTAATACTAGTGAACAATCTCACACCCCCCACAACTATCTTTTACTCATCCTCGAGCAAAACAAATAGAAAGTAAAACATAACTAACCTAATCTAACTCACTTTCGTAGGAATTACGGTTGCATTTAGCTCATGCAATAAGCCGCTAAATCTCTAGATTATCTCTAGAAGTCAAGTTTTGTCTCGTGAGGATTTTCAGTGAATTACACCAACAAAATCCATAAAATAAAGAAAAAGAAAATGTTAGTATTTCGAAACACATTTTGAAAAAGGGAAACACATTTGAAGTAATTTTGCAAAAAGTCAAGTAATCTATAAGTCATAAGAATATCAAACTATTCATTCATAAACTTAGTCTCTGCTAAAAAACTTGTTATCAATTAAGGTAAGGATTAAATTGTATATCTTATCTAACTATTATTTTACCTAAAGTCATATGCACCTCTGTGACCGTGAATATTCTAACTACGGATTCTTCAACTCTAACTCTTTTACCTTATTTTTACATATGTTTACAGTAATATTCATTAGTTCTATTAGGCTTTCTAATTCAACCATATAACCAGCTTTTAGTCGATGACTTCTAAACAGGACAGTCTTCAGGCACCGGGTGAGAAAACATCCAAAGACTTAAGGACTTGAGCAAACAAGGCCACAAAACTAAGGATTTTATTAATTATATAGACCACTTTTAGTTGTGAATACTTATGCTTTATGAGGCAAAAATACCCAGCTTAATTCAGATGAATTTTTTAATATATATTTTTAAGGCATAAGAATCTTTGTTTTGAATCCTAAGTGTGTAAGTGTATAAAGTATGCATATTTTATCAAGTTAAAAATCAAGATTAAATTACTTTTTTAATTTTTCTTCCTAACCCTAGAAATTAAACAATAATCTTATTTTGATTAAGTAAAATAAATCCTAATTAAGATTCCCCTATTCCTTAAACTTAAATTAATTTTTTACAAAAAATAAGTCAAAATATTATTTTCCTTTTCAAAAAGTTTTTAAAAGCAAAGAATTTTTTTATATATATTAAAATAAACCTATATTATGTTAGAACCCTCCCCATGCCTATTTCATGCATTATTCTTAATGTATGAATGAATGCATACATGCATGAAAAAAAGAAAGAGAAGAAAAAATGTTACCTCAAGGTGATGGTTCTAGTGGTCGTCAGATTGGACTAAGCGTTGCTGCTCAATCTGGGTTTCAAAGAACCCACCTTTGATGACCTCTTTTTTATTTACATTGTTTCTACCCCTAGATTGAATAGGATCATGCATAATCCTATCATTAAAATCATCCTGGTTATATGACCAATCTTAGAATATTATCTCGGAGTGATAATGGTCTTTACCTTAGTTCAACAAAAGAATGTGATTTGATGAAATGGATGATTTGGGCTCAAAAATGAAAGTTCGAGAACTAATACTCACTTGAAAATATGACTCAAATAAAGTTTAGGTTTGAGAGTTGGAATCGGTTCAAAAGTTGAGTCCAAATCAAAAAATTAAAATTCACATTTTTTTTCCATTAATGGAATGTGGCTTTCCAAAATCGGTAGTTCAATTTCAAGTTCTATGGGAACATGAATCAATTTTCGCTCAGAAATTAGGTCCAAATCGGGTAAGGATACCGGAGTCAATGATTGTAGGAAAGCAGAGTTTAAGGAATGTATTATCTGAAAGCAGCAGTGTTCTCTGATTTCTCACTATTTAATCGCAATAGCAAATGGCTAAGCTGGTCGAATTCACAGGAAGAAATACGATGAAAGATATTCAGTACTATTCTTCGAGTGATCTTTTCTCTTCTTAAGAAAAAAAGAGAAAAGAAAAGAAAAGAAAATTGTTTTGTTTTGAATTTAAGAGTTAGATGGTTTTAGAAAAATAGAGTTTTGAAATTAGTGCTTTAAAAGAGAATTAAAATGAAAAGAGATTTTTTTGGAACTTGATTTTGATGATACATTTGTGAAACCATTTCATTGGAGCTCTATCTCACAGGCTTATACAAGAGTCCTACATGCTCAGGACTTCTCAAGGATATTGGTTATGGATGTGTATTATAATGTTTATTAGAATGTTAAAAGCCTTGAACACACACACATCATAAGCCCTATAGTCGACTTATACTCTTGATTAGTCGACTTATATCACCTATAGTCGACTTACTCATAACTATGGTCGACTTAGTTTTGCTTCAGATACATACCAACTCTCTGTCTCTGTTATGTATACCATGATTAGTTGACTTATATTTTTCCCTAGTCGACTAATAATAGTTATAGTCGACTTATAAATACTGCTGGTCGACTAAGTTCAATTTTCAGAATTGTATCAGTCATTCTCTAGTCGACTGCCCCTTTATAAGTTGACTACTATAGGTAAAACTTGTTACCCTAGTCGACTAACCTTCTTCCTCAAGTCGACTAATGGAAATTTCTGACTGTTAGTCAATTATTGATTTCTGGTGTCTTATCCAATATTTCAATATTCAAATTTATCCTGATAACTATCCTAACTGACTATAGATTTCACCTATAAATAGGGATGTTGTTCTAAGCTAAATCATCAATTCATATCAATAGTTTTCTGCCCAAAAACTCTGTTCAAAAATCTATTTTTCAAAAAATTGTTTCCACTTTCTATTCTTCACACAAATTCCAATCCTTTAGTGAAGAATTTTGAGAGTCCACCTAAAAGAGTCTTTGTTCATGATCACATACAGATTCAAGGTTTATAGGATTGATTGTAATCACTCAAAAATAAAGATTGTACAAGAATATTGATTAGTCACATATATTGCATATACATTATCACCTTACCATACCTTTTAGCTAATAAATCCTATTAATAAGTCTTCTTCTTCTTTTTTTAATGTAGGCCCAATTGCTAAAAAGAAAGGAAAGAGAAACAAGCCCAAAAGCCCACCAAATTCTGATTTAATTCAGAACAAATTCGAAATCAAGGAATCAGGGCAAAATCTTGGCAAATCAGAGAGGTTGAAAACCGGTTAAGAAGAATCCTCCCTGAATCAAGTGGTTAAAGCCAACAATCAAAGGCTGTTTCGTCAAATCCTGAAGCTGCAATGAGAAAACCAGCAGAAGATATGGGCAAATCACCAAACCGGAGCATTCCACCAATTGGGTGAGGCCACATGGCCACACCAGGGCCACAGAAACGCGACCCTAGCCATGTTTCCACGGCCTTGTTATGTCAGTTGGGGGAGCGTTTGCTCCCCCAATCATCCCGGGATCTCCCCCCTCTGGTTTTTCTCTATAAATACCAGTTTTAACATAGGAAAAAGGAGCGAAGACTAGGATTAGAATTTTTGTTTATTTTCTAAGGATTTAGGCTCTTTGTTAGATAGCACAAAAGTTGTATTTTTATTTTCAATTTGTAGTTCAGTACAAATACTTGTGAGAGAGAGGAATTGAGTGCTTGTACTTGGAGATTGAAGTGACATCAATACAAGAATCGAACTACTTTTTCTTCACTCATTTACGGTATGTCTTGCGTTATTTTCTTGCACTTTTCTTTGTCTTCTATGAGTAGCTAGATCGGTTTTCCGGGCTCACTATTGTATCTCTCTCCAATTCTTCTTCTCTTCTGGTTTTAATGAAAAAGACCCAATAAATCATTTGCATGCCTTACTTAAAGCCTTTCTTCTTGAAAGTGTTCTTGAAGGCACATGGGGATGGGTTTGGATTTTTAAACTCGTAATTCTTTTAAGAACATTTCATGAACTATTTTTATTTCATACTTACTTCTTCGCTCTTGATGATTTAACATTCAATTCAAAACGTTTTCTTAAAGAAAAGAGTTCACTTTTTCAACCATCTTATGTGCTTTACTTCAAACTTTCTAAAGTCAATCTTAAGTTTTACCTGTGATCAAGTTGAGGTACTTAGGATTTCAATAGAAGAATGAACGATTGAGTAGTGAGATAGTGAGCCTAGATTTTTTCCTTACTATAATCAACAAAATAATTTTCGAGCTTTTTAAATCACCTTCTCCAAAGTCTTCTCTAAAGTTGCAATTTCTCTTTAATCATCTCCCTCTTTCCATTCTCTTTTCACTAAAAAAACGAGCACAACTCTTTGTTATTAAACGAATCACCGAAAAGCTTTCATCGCATTCCTCCTCATGGACACGACCCGTTAGCCACAAGCTACAAGGTAAATTCTTAACTCTTTGATTGTTGTTTCATTTTAGCAATCAAATTTTGGCGTCGTTGCCAGGGAGGGAACGGTATATTTGTTTTTTACAAGTTTTGTGTGTTGTTTTAGGGACTTGAAGATTCAGATCTAGCATTCAAGCTTTGCAAGAGAAGACTTGCAAATTTTGTGCCCCTACTCTCGAAAGTAGGAAACAATTTTAAGAAATTGCGTTGCAAAAGTTTAAAATTTCATTGGACTACTAAAACTTTTTTTGCAGGACATATTGCTCGGAAAAAATTAAGTTTTTGTACGTTATATTCTTTCTATATCTGCTATCCACCATCCCTGTTTTTAATCCAACAGTAATTTGAGTGATTGTTAATTGCTTAAAAAACGTTTAGACTTGCATTCTAGGCATTTGTCTAATTACGTTTATTTTACAATTACTGTTGAAGATAGCTGGAGACAAGGTATGTATGCATAGCATATAGTTTAGGAAACATTCTTGGATGATATTTGCTTTTGAATGCTACTTTTCTATATCTTGCACACTTTGCACAAATCAATTCTAAGGGCAAAATCTAAGTCAAGATAAGGTGGGAAAGTCATTACCCTTCCTTAGCCCACAAACCATCTCCAAGCACGCACAACCTAAGCCTAGGTAAAATCTGATAGATGTTGGCCTTAGGGACATCTCGAACTCACTAGGAGATTATCCTAAGGGGAAAGGTGTTGGAATTTGACTCCTGCCAAATCAGTGTCTAGGAAGGGGATTGAGGGCCGAAAGCTCGAAGGTTGGTGGTTACTTAATTAAGGAACGTCTTTGACTGATAACCTCCCACCAACCTTGCCCTAACCTGGCTGATTAGCTTGTGGTCAAATTCTACATTATACCTCCTGTGGACAATCAACCAGTTAGGAGTTGTCTAGGTCAAGGTACCTTAGACTAGGCTTGGTTGTTTTCTTTTCTTGACTATTGGTGAACTTATTTGTGATTGTGTTTGTGTATGCAAGTGTGGTCAAGAGACCCTAATTCGTCTAGGTTAACTAGAAACACATCACCACCTAAGTTCGAAACAAGACTAGATTCGGTTATGGATCGATCGACATCTTTGCAGGATAGGTTCTATCCCATTAGAACATCACTTCCATCTTGCATCCAACTTCCATCGGTTGGTGAACACAACTTTGAGCTTAAGCCACAGTTCATCAATACACTCCCTAAATTCCATGGCTTAGAGTCCGAAGATGCTTATTTCTTCATAAGAGAATTTGAAGAAGTATGCTTAATGATGAAAATCTCACACCTTGCAGATGATGCTATTAGGTTGAGATTTGTCCCATTTGCTCTTAAGGACTGAGCCAAGATCTACAGCTTAGCGGCCGGCTCTATCACCTCTTGGGATGGTTTCATCAAGGTCTTATTGAAGAAATTCTTGTTGGCCCAAAAGGTTACACTCTCTATTTGTTTAGAGTTTTGATGATAACAAAACAAATAAGAGCTATTTGGTACTAATAAGTTTGTTTAAAGATAAGTTTCAGGTTTGTACCATGTTTGGAAGCCATTGCTTAGCTATTGTAAGATCTTCTAGGTTCATGGATCAAAGAAGGCTTATGGCACATCAAGGAAGGATCATAGAAGAGAAGGCTCTAGCAAGACTTTACATGGCTCAAGACTTCAAGATTGCTCAAGATAATTCATTAGTTTTGTTTCTAGTTTTTGTAGTTTTGTTAAAGAATAGTGAATAGGATTGAAACTCCATCACACACGTTTTTTGCGCACATGCCTTTCCTAGATATATTCTCTATAAATATATACAAAATATTTTAGTATAAAGTCTTCTGTTTATAAACTCTATTTTAGGCATTATACATGTTTCATATCAAAAATATTTTATTAGATATCAAAATCTCCTTAAAATTGTGTTTTAGTTTCAGCTTTTGGCCTGAGCCGGTCGACCGACCGGTCGACCGTCACTATGTCAGGTCAAACCGGTCGACCGACCGAGTCGACTGGTATTCTGTCTGTTTTGATGTATCAGTGTGCATGTTTACCGGTCGACCGGACTGTCGACCGGACCCTTCGGTCAACCGGGGCGGCTGGCCGACTGAAGTGGTGTCACTTTCTGTTTGTTGCGGCCGACTGGGCGGTCGACCGATAGCCTGCAATGGCTCTTTTTGTTTGAATCCCGGTCGACCGGCCGCCGACCGAGGTAGTCGTTTCAGCCATAACGGCTAGTTTTTAAACACGTTTTAAAACTGTGTTTTTCGTTTCTAAACGTATTTAGGGGATATTTTATGGGTCAAAATCTTCCTTATTGACATTATATGTGTTTACCTTTTGATCCCTAGCCCTATCCTATAAATAGTGGTGATTAGGGTTATGTTTGATACAAGAAAAAGATACAACAAGCATTTACAAAAGTTTCAAAGTCTTCAAAAGTTTTCAAGAGAGTTTGGTCCTTGTTTTTGTGCTGAAGATTCTCTCATCGCTGAAGTTTCATTCTCTAAACTCTTTCTAGTTCATTTCCTTTTTCACTTACACTATTTTGAGCTTCAATTCTAACCATTACTCTACAGGGCTCTTGTAAGGGAAAGAGACGTTTGCAAAAGATAGTTTGTGGTCTTTTGATCACTAAGAGAGAACTTGTACTTGAGATTGTGGAGTTGGGTACTCCGGTGTTTTTGTAACCTCTTTGTGAAGTTATAGTTGTTAGAAATCCTTCTGGGTGAAGGCGGGACGTAGAGCTGGGTGCTCGAACCTCGGAAAAATTCTCCGTGTTTGCGTTTGGTTTACTTGTTCTTACTTGCTCTTAATTCTTGCTTATATCACTAACTTTATATTCATTGCTTTATCTACTTACTTCACATTTTCTTTGCAACATTATACTTGCTTTTCATTATCATAGTTATATTCACTTGTTGCATGATCATATTGTCAATCAAAAACTCATACAACAAGATTGCATTGCGCATCTCCAACTCATATCTAGAGGAATCAGGAGGAAGAAGTTCAGAACCCTTCACGGGGTATTCGGCTTCTAGTCTTGTTTTGGGTTGATTGTTGCATCATAATTTTTAAGTGTGCATTGATTAGCATAATCACCTATTCACCCCCCCTCTAGGTGATTTTCAATTGGTATCAGAGCCTACGCTCCTGATATTAGGTTTAACCACCTAGGAGTGAGATCTTGGTTTGCTAATCCTCATTTGCATTTTGCACACATTTAGTTGCACTCATGGATAGCCCTCCAATGTTTGACTTTTTAGACTTGATGTTTGGAAGGCCAAGATGAGTTGTCATTTAAAAAACCTAGGACATCTAGTTTATCAAGCTACTACCAAAGAATCCTTCCCCAATGCTAGCAAGCATAAAAAGGCAAATGCATTAGCCCTTAAGACACTTAGAGCATCTCTTAATGAAGATCTTTTACCGGTGTTTGATCATTATGATTCGGCTTTTGCAGTTTGGAGCATATTGACTTCTCCCGAGCTACCAAGGATTATCAACAAGTTGAGAAGATCTAGGAGAGACAAGTCCGACGAGCATTGCCTCATGGTCCAAGGGAAGAACTCCCTTGAGGTACAATCGGATTCTCAAATAGATGATAGCTCTAGCTCATATTGCTATGGATGTTTAGAAGTTCAAAATTTAAATGTAGAACTTGCCACAAAGCTTGAAAATCTTTTGGAAAAACATGAACTTTTGAAAAGGAAGAACTTTGATTTAAAAGAAGAAATGAAGGATTTATGCTCAACTTTTGAATCGTTTTGCAAGAGAAGGAAGAGATTACTAGTGAACGTGACTCACTAAGATCTCAACTAGACCTTGCCCTAAAAGAAATTGATGTTTTAAAAGGCAAAAATGATTGTGATGATGTTGTGAAAATAATGAGGTTTTATCTTCAAAATTGGACTTTGTTTTAAAAGATAACCTTGTTTTGAAAAATGAAATTGATTTCATTACTAAAGAATTGGATTTAGTTTTAAAGAAAAATGAATCTTTGAAAATTGATATTGATTCTCATGTTTGTCATGCTAGTATAGCTTCTTGTTCTAGCACTCCTATTGCATGCTCCACTTTATCTTCAACTATTGAAAATGACATAAATGTTTTAAAAAAAAAGTGTAGATTGTTTGGGCTCCACTTTGAGCCAATGTACTTCAAATCACACACGCTTGGAATCCTTGGTTCGCAAGAAACAAGCTCCATCTTTGCATGCACACCCATCACGGTGTACATATGCTTCCCATGATCACCACCATTACATGTATGCTCATGTGTACACGTGTACACATTGTGGTCGAAAAGGCCACCTTGCCAATTTTTGCTATGATCGTTTACATGTTGAAAACTTAGCAAATAAACTTGTTTGGGTTAGGAAAGATACTAACCCCTATGGACCCAAAAGGAAATGGGTACCAAAGACCACCCCTAAAATTTTTGATGTAGATGTGGGCTCTCGCATAACGTGAGAGTGTTGGTGCCTTGAAGTGGATGCGTTCCGTGCCTAAAGAAAAACAATTTGAATGCATCACTTTCAAGGGGAGTTTGGTGGAGAGGACCACCATTGGTTTGGAGAACTAGAGAGGTGCCTTCATCAGTTTTGGTATCAATCTCTAACTCTCGTTTATATTTGCATGTTTTCTTTTATGTCATTGATTTATAACATGTCATGTTTTATTGTTCATTATGCCTATGTCATGTTTATTAGAATAGTCATATACTTGTTAGTTTTTTGAGACACTCTTGTTTAACATGGACTTATATCATTGTGTTCTCACTTTGTTTTTATAACTAATATGTATGTCCTAGATCTAATGTACATGCATATACATAATGATCATATGGATGTTTATGATTTTTGTTTTGATACTTCATGTTTTGATCAGTATGTTAAATGCCATGATTATCAGACCATTGACATGCATGTATAGCTTTTGAGTTCACCCATGTTTATATGGACCCATATGTTGTGTTCTCACCATTTGTTTAGCTATTATGCACATCATAGCTCTAATAGCATGTGGATTTACATAATGATCATCTTTATGTATATCATGTTGATTTATATGTCGTTTTATACTTCATGATTTGATTACTTGTTTAAATGTTAGTTTTCATTAAGATTAAGATTTATACTTGTACATATAGTGGGCCACAAATAAATCTTTATATATGTTTGTACTTGAATACCTATTTGTACTCATTAGATGTGCTAGTATAGTCTAGTTTTGATGATTCATGCATTCTAACTTGTATTTTCCTATTTTGGACATGTTTTTTATGATCATGTGTTTTCACTTCATGTATATGTTTATTTTGCCAAACCTTAAGATATACATGTATACCCTTGAGTCATTTGCTTTTCATGCAAATCTTTATATATAGACTCAGTTGTGTTTAGAGATATGTATGTATACTTTTTGTGTTGACAAAACATACATATGCCTTGAAGTATAAATTGTTTTATTTTCATGTTTCATGTTTAAGGAATTCCACATGAGCTTAATGAATATTTTCATGTTGATATGTGTCACATAACACTTGCTCACTCACCTTGTCAGTTTTCTCATGATTTTATTTTCATGAGTATAATATGGGCTTTATGTACTTTGAGTGTTTAGTGATCATGTGATTTGCATGTGTTTCATGAAAAACAATTTTGTTTGAAGGATTTCATACTAGTTTAAAAGTTTTTTTTCTATTTAAC
>JAVJIF010021641.1:0-84626 GCA_038442645.1 Agave tequilana
CACCAGTTAAAAACCGCTCTATTTATATAGCTGATCATAGCATCTAAAATCCTCGAAAAACATAATAAAAAGCACCTCTTCTACACTAAAAGCACCTCTTCTACACATAAAGCAACACCAAGAAGCCTGAGGATTCCGCTAGAGTGATAGAGAGAAATTCAAAGGGACATATTTTAGAGTCTAAATACTACAACAACAACAACAACAACAAAGCCATTTTATAGTCTAAATAGTGAAATCAAAACAATAGCCTTAACAAATTTACATAAGCAAATTCAGATCGCCACGGTCTTGCAAGAGAAAGACAGATCGGGAGACCGTCAGTAAGGTTACCTGACTTCTGGGTTGATGCAGATGTTGCGGACGAGCTGGAACCCGCAGATCCCGATGGCAGCGCCAACAGCGGCAAACAGCGGGTAGACCTAAAGCCAAGACGAAATCAAGAATTAGATCCGAGATTTGCGAGGGAAAAAAAATCAACAAACAAACAAAACAAACGAAGAGGGAGTGCGAGTGAGGAGAGAGATGAAAGAAACCTCGGGCCTGATCCATCTGTTGACGGTGGAGGCCATGGAGGTGAGATCGCCGGCGAAAGAGGAGGAGGAAGCGGACGTGAATGCAGCTAGATGCGGGGGAGATTCGTGGAGAATGGAGAAAGTCTGAGTTCTCACTTATTTATTTATCATCATTTATTATTTTATTTATTTATTTTATCTTTTGGCTGCTTTTAGCGCTTATTGCGTCGCAGGCGCTGCTGCAAACGGAGCAAGGTGGATTGGCTTTTTATCTACACATTTTTTTAATGTACGAGTGGTACTCGTTGGCTCTCATTATAAAAAAAAATAAATATCAATTAGGAAGTTCATCAGGGTAAATGTGTAGGTTAAAAACATGTAGCTAAATATATTTTTTTCTTGAAATTATTATTAAGCACTTGTTAGTCAAAAGGACTTAACAATAATAATAGTAATTATTGTTGTTTATTTTAATCGTTTATATGTTGTGAAAATATTATAAGAGTGAATTGCATGAACAGTACATAAACAGTTTGAAAAGTATTTTCAGAACATTTTGACCGGAGACTCTTCGGTGAACCTTAACCGAGAATGGTTTTGTAAATAGAGGACCACAAGGAATGGCACCGACTTTATTGTTTATGTGATTTTCACAAGCTTTTCATGTGCCAGAATCCATATCAGAAGCAGTGTACACTCCACACATCACATGCACATAAATAGTAGGAAGTCAAATAAAGGAAACAGTTGGCCACAGGAGAAAACCTTGAGCCTTGGAGCCATAGCAGTCGAAATAAACCATGGGCCAAGGTTTTGAAGCCCTTCTTGCAAGGTTGAGACAAAAAACCCACCTGCATTGCCATTGTCTAGCTCAAAAGGTGTTAACCAGAGATCAAACTCCAACAACATACAATGATCAAAGAACCAAGCAGAACAAGCCAAGAATACAAGGGGAGTAAACAAGTGATCAAGACTGTAACAAGTGTGAATAAAAACTGCCTAACAATGTACAGCACATTGGTTTATAAGATGGTTTTCCCCTGGGACAAAGATAGGAGAAGGCTAAGCAAAAGCAGTGTATTCAACAGATAGAGTCTGGATGGACTCTGGTCCTAGAGGCCTATAAGCTACGTAGAAAAATTTGGACAGTGCGAACCTGCACAGGCCCATGAAAGGTCAGGTTAAAATACAGAAATTCTGCCAGAGTTACAAACCATGAGGCAGTAACAAGAGAACTCATGGAATCAAAGAACCATAATAAACAGCAGAAAGTTCTGGCTCTTTTTACTGATCACTTCTCCACACCCTCAGTTTCTCTGTAAGCTGCTGCAAATATCATCACCGTCCTGTAGTCTTTTCCTTGTCACTTATGAGAGCAGTGCTTGTTGACATGATTTCCACCATTACCCACTGCTGCATCGTTCGTATCCTCGCTTTCAGCAGATCTGAAAGTTTCAGTTGTAAGGTTGAATGGTGAAGATGCTCCTCCTCCTCCAAACATTGCCTGTCATGGGATGCCTTTACTTCTTCCTCGCGCCTTGCCTTCAGATATAAATGTACCAACAGAGCTCAGCTCTATTCTAGAGATGCATCTAATGATAACCAAAATGCTGTCATACTTACTGGTAAATAGATATATTACCTCCACAGCAGAAAACCGAAAGTTCTCCCCATGTCTTTGACAACCGCGATGTCATCTTCAGCGGCTGGTGATAAGACAGCAGGAAATTGCACCAATGACAAATTGAACATACATGAACGGAAAAAAGAAACTACAGGTTCTATGGCAATGCAGTAAGGGCAAATTCCAGAGACACGCTCAGATTAATACAATTACTAGATTTTTTTCCCCCCGCCCATGTGCAACACACTTGATGTACAAGAAGGTGAATCTGAAAGAGATCCATGCAAAAATAATATTTGGAAGTAAAAGTTAACTGAATAGTTTGCAATAGATTATGTTATGTATTAATTCATAACTTTGTACGCACGGGGCTATTTCTTAAAATAATATTTTCGACAGTTATTTCTTTAAAAATTTGACATGATCGAAAGTGCTTTCGACAACTAGTACATAGCTTAAGAAAATGAATTTTGAGTTTGAAAAATATAGCATTTTGTTAGTGTTATTGTTACCTGTTGAAAGTCTTGCATTCATTTTCGACAGCTAGTTACTTTTCTTTACTGATTTTTAGCAAATATTTTTAATTTTAATTTACAATAAAATCAAGATTTTACAGAAGTTTTCAATACAAATTTACAATAGTTTTCTGAGCTATTCCTCTTCCAATTTTTGAGAGAAAAATTTCTTAAAAAATTCTTGAGCTTTTCTCTTCAAATTTCTCTAGTTTTCCTCACACACAAGTTTGTGCTTTCATTTCTCTAATTTTAAATATAGGCTATTGTTTGTGAGAGTTTCTGTGATCTTGTGATCACAAACTTTATTATATTTTTGTTGTAGTAAGCCTCAAATGAGTGAGGTTGTTGTAAGAGTTGCGTCTCAAAGTTGATCTTGCGAAATTATTGATTGTAAGCATGATTTTAGTTTCACAAACCGGTCATAGTGAAATTTCTCCACGTGAGTTGGAGACGGGGACGTATATCTAGTGGATAGAACCTCGAGAATATTTTCTTGTGTTTGTAGAGTTTGCTCATACTAACTTTATCTCGCTTATTTGTGCCTTTTGTTTTTAGTTGTATATATCGTTTACTTGATTTAATTTCCAAACATTTGATTAGCATTATCTATTCACCTTCATCTAGGTGATTTTCACTTATTTAAGTCCGAAATTCTCACAAACTGAAGTTTGCAAAATGAAATCTTGTTGCCAAACGAGGCCTAAATAGTGAGTCCTCGCTTGGCCATAAGGTTAAGTTTCCCAAACTTCAGTTTGACAAAGTTTTTGGTAGAAAATAGGATTACTGAATGTAACGCCCGATCCCATGGATACGAGAACGCTACGGCGACGTACATATGCAGAGCGTAAATACTCTCACGTACATACACTAAGCCTCAATACAGGGAATAAGCACAATATACACAATAGTTTCAGCATTAAATTAGTATAAGAATACCTGCAAGAGGGGTCAATGATCATAATTGATATGAAAACAATTATAAATATGGACAGAAAGACAGAGAATAAAGATACATGTGAATAGTAATGGTGACGAGTCTCTTATGTGTATCCCATAAAATATCTGATACTATGATGTCTTGAATCTCCAACCTGGGCACGCAAACTCAGGATCGTCAGAAAGCGACCTAGTGAGTGGTAAAATGAAGGAAGCAGTAATATATTATAACAATACAATCACGATAATAATATATAATAATGTGTAAATACCAGTGATATAATATAATAATAATAACGATCAGGAAAATACACAAGTGTCATATTTTAACATTATCAATACTTAGCATATTATAACAATATCATTACCACAATAGTATTCAGTGTTATGTAATTAATATCAGTTTATATGTCCGGGCTGTGCTATCACAAATAATAAGTAAGTCACTTTAAGAAATTATGTTATTATAGTCAATAGAGTTATTTTATTTATATATGATTCTCAATATGCGTACTATGATATGGTATTAAATGTTTCTAATTACATCAGTATGTAAAAGTATCATGTATCAAGTTTTACTTACTTTATATTTCTCGTTTAATCTAATAATAACAATAGTATAATGATGTCGTGATAAATATGAATATGGAGATATGAAGTATGCAGAATAACCATACTACAATCATGTGATTATACAGTAACAATGTTTACAAGGTATACATGAAACAGAATACATGAAATGCAGAGTATATGTGTACATGAATAATGTGCCACACATGAAGTGTAACAAGTATCATGAAATGTAATAAGGTATACCTGTAACTTGATAATGGATAAAAATATATCAGGAATAGTTAAAAGTACAACTTAACAGTAATATACATGTACGAGGCAATTCATGCATTTATACAATAATAACAATCAGTACCGCCTAGTATTTTAACCAATCTCTTTCAGTGTCAATATCACTGACAGTTCATACTGAAGCCCGCACTCCGGCCAAACCCATCTGAACATGGCATACGGGTAGCATGATCCGAACGATAAAGTGACCAAATAACAAGCGTTCATGTCGTCATCATTGTTTATACTATTTTATTATGTTAATTGAAAATCCAATAGTCAAGGAGTTCTAATCAGTGGATGTATCCCGTGCATACCCGGGATCACGATCTTAAACAATCTCCTGGTTGCTGAGACCAGGGCCCTCCGCTAACAGGGGAGCATAAAAGGGAAATGAGAGCTCATGGAGCTATATACAATCGGTAGCCAGCGCTACCATCCCCTGCAGTGGGATAAATATGGATCCAGTACAACCACCCTGTAAGATCTAATCAATCATCAAGTCTCCCCCAACCCCATGTTATATTTGATACATTTAATGTACACTGTGTATCAGAAATAAGAATAATGTATGGTACATGTAATATGATAATAGGATATGAGCTTTGTTGATATCATAAAATAAGATAATGGGAAACGGGAAACAAGAGATGTGAGATTCTAGAGGTGGCCCCGTGGTTTAGATCCACGTGACACTTAGTTTCACACATCGCATATCAACAGCTCACATGTCCAGTAACAAGAATATTATAACAATATCATGATTACATGAAATAAGCATGTAATAGTCATGTAACAGGGATACGGGAGTATGCATGTATCACTAAGCCACATAACATGAATAGCAATCCCTGCAACAAGAATACAGGAACGATCAAAACTTGTATACAAATAAATTCATGTGACAAGTACATGCCATAAAAGTGCAGGGTACTCATGTAATGGTGGTATAGATATATGAAATACAAATGTAACGTATCCGTGTAATCGAAGGTTCAAGTACATATAATAACAGTATTCAGTATAACAAGTGTCTATATGAAACACATTGTCCAGTGAACTAGAGCGCCCGTGTGTTGATGATATAAGTACATGTAATACCAGTGACGCAGTATAATAGTAATAGCAGTACATGAAATAGCAGTGTCTGTTGTCATGAGTGAAGTAACAGTGAGAATATCAAGGAGATATAGTTATCCTAATTATGTGTCAATATATCTCTATTTGTTATAACGATTTCAATATTATTAACATGATCTATAAATTAATTATTTATCATATTTTATTTTTAAACTCTTCAAGATTATTTTTATAATTACTAATTTAGTATTTTAGGATATTTTTTTATAATCCTTATTACCAATATATAACTAATCCATCTGTATTTCATTTTAAATCAAAAACAAAATAAATTATTATTTTATTAATTACATTAAATTAACGATCATGCATATTCTAATTACAGTGATTTATCGATAATTATATTTTATTAAATAATATTTATAATAATTTATCGACAATCAAGATTTATTAAATAAAGCAATCAATCATTTTTATTAAACTTGATAGAAAATAATTTATAAAACAAAAACACTCACTTAGATACTATAGGGATGTGGATCTTCATCACACGATCACAACGGCTCCAGAATCGTCCAGATCGGACCCCGGACGCTCAAGATATCGCCAAATACTAAAATCAACATAAATAGGTTAAATATGCAAGAAAAGGACTAATTCGTAAATGCAATAAATTGTCAGGGGTTTTTATGAAAGTTTACCTTTCTCAAGTTTTGAAACAGGTTTTGTTGATAACGGGCTGGGTTTCCATATTGGGTTCAAATCCAATTGACTTAAACCCACATTTGAATTGAGTTTGGATTTAATGGGTTATTTGGGTTTGGGTTTTTGAAATGGGTTCACACCCATTATGGGTTGTGAACCCATCCAGGTACAACAACAGCTGCTGCTGCCAGCGCGCGCTGGCCGGCCAGCTGGTGCTGGCCGGCGGCGAGGAAGGCCCGCCGGCGGTCCTAGGGAACATAGAGAATGAGAGAGAGTGTGTGTGAGGTGAAAGAGAGAGAAAGAGAGAGTAGAGAAAGGGGAAAGAGAAGAGGGAGAGATGGGTGGCGCGGCCTGGTGGTCGCAGGGGTGGCGCGCCGGCGCCGACAACGAGTTTGTCCTCTCCCGCTAACAGGGGAGTAATGAGGGAGAGAGAAACAAAGATAGAGAGAGAGAGAGAGAGATTTAGAGAAAAAGGGAGAGGGATTAAGGGTTTATAGAGAGTGAAAGAGAGAGGGAGAGAATTTATAGGAGAGAGGAAGAAAGAGAGAAGGCGATGGAGAGAGGCGGTGGGACGGGGGGTTGGCTTGGTGGGGAAGAAAAGGAGATGATTGTGGGGGAAAGAAAAGAAAGAAAGAAGAGAAAATAATATAATTTAATATTATTTATTTGGTAAAAATTTGATTAGTCCTGAATGGTTCTCAAAATTCTGTAAAATAAGAAATATTATGTTGAGATGCAATGTGAAATCGGATTTAAGAAATTCTATTTTATTTGCAAATTAAAAATCTTGAAATTAACTGATGATACGGGGAACACCGGTTTGGCCCGATTTTTGATAAATTCGAAAAAAAACTCCAAAAATACACTAAAGTAGAAAATAAGTTTGAAAGAATAATATAAAAGCGGATTTCAAAAACGTAACTGTATTTTTGAATTAAAAATCGTAGAGCCGATTATCGGTATTGGTTGACACCGACAGAGATTTTTCAAAATAAATCAGAAAAATTGCAGGAAATTTTGAAAATTTTAAAATATTAGAAAATAATGTTTGAAACTGAAAACGGCTCAATCTGACTATCAAAAAGGTCAAATCAATTTTGTACGCCTTATCGAGTACTAACATTGTGATAAGTACATCAAAAATCAGGGGGTTACACTGAAAGTGGGCATTGTTTGAGAGTCAAAATGGAGTTATTGAAATTAAGATTTTAAGGCCCCTAAACCCTGTAAAATTTGGGTTATTGCAATCTGACTCCCTTGTCAAGGAAATGGCCCGCAGGCTCAAGCCCAACAAACTGAAAGACAAAAAAGTACTTAGTGAAGAGTAAAAACTCCTTTTATGCTCCATTGGTAAACTCAATATTAGGTTCACTTTACAATAAAGAGATATGTTGTGTCATTTAGTGAAACTACTTTTATTCTTACCTTCAATAGTTCTTCTCCTAATCTGACTTGACCATTGAGGGGGATTTAATCGGGCCACAAACATGATTCACTAACAAGTCTGAGCCAATCCAACCATGCCTCATAATACCTCAACTAAACCACCTCAGACTTGCCTCCTACGGTCTAACTAAGACCCATTGTTCCTGCACTTTAATAACCATCACAGTTTCAGATATTTGATCAAGATCTTAGTCGGCGTTTAACTTCAATAAAAGATTCGAAGTCTAATTTTGAAGCTAGCACATTGTTGATTCAAGAGCTCGCTCTTCAAGATCGCATCAAGTACTCAAGAGGAGTTTAAGTCTTTGGATCAAGATTTGGACAAAGTCAAGATGGAGAAAAAGATTTTCAAGAGAAAATTTTCAAGACTTGAGTCGTGTTGTAAGTGTTAAGATTTTTGTTTTTAGATAAAATGTAAAAGATAGATTAGTTATGGATTGCTCAAGCTTACACACATACACACACACACAAAAAAAAAAAGTTTGGTTTTCGAAAAATACGATTTTTGTTTTAAGCTTTAAATTCTATACCTCAAAAATAGTTCACATGTTTGTAATATGTATTGATTTTTGATCACACATATTTGTACTTCAAAGTATTCAATGAACTTATTTTTATAGATTTTATGGAAATTTTATGAAATTTAGGATGTATTTTAAAAAGTTATTAAAACTGTTTTTTGGTCTGCTTGTGGTCGATCGACCGGTCGACCAAGCGGTTGACCGACATGCACAAGATGTGCACAAGCCCATGTGACTTGAGCTCAGTCAACCAATCAGTCGATCGCAGTAGAGATCGGCCGACCGACAGGTCGACCGACTGAGTTTGTAGAGCTCTCGGGTTTTCTCAGTCGACCGGGCGGCCGACTGTTCCACTAATCTGCTCAATACCCTTGTAGTTTTCTGGCCAACATTTTATCTTATATTAATCAACATGATTTAAATTATATTTCAAAGATAACTTTTAGGGCTACATTTCTTATTCAATAATCATTTTCTGATTCAAATGCTAAAGATGTCAAATATTGGGTTAAAATCTATTCTTGTTCTGAAAACAGTTTACAGTTTCTGGTTTGATACCTTTCAGTATTTTATTGATAACTTTCTACTCTGAAATGATATTGATTTGATTTAAGTTGCATTAGCAAGAAGACTTCAAGATATACAAATTCATCTCGTATATGTGTTTTCACATTCTAACGGTTTTGGCCTCAAACCTGTACTCAAAGTTAACCTATTGCATAGCCTGGGTCTGAGGTCGGTCGACCACCCGGTTGACTGCCAGACTCCAACGATCAGAAATTTAACCATTGGTCGGTCGACCGGGCAGTCGATCGACAGGGTATTCTGGCCAGATTTTAAGCCATAATGACTAGGTTTTGATCCCCTATAAATAAGGGATCTTTTGGCCTGTTTTACGCAAGATTTTTGGAGAGATTTCAAAAGCCATTTTCCCATCTAGAACAGAAGTTTTTCAATAAGTTTATGGGCTAAACTTTCATATCAAAAGAGTGTTTATCAAGAGTGACTCTTTTGAGTTTTTCAAAAGCTTTTTGAGTTTTTCACTTTCAAATCTATCTTGTTTTTTCTCACACAAGGTTAAGTTTTTCATAGCCATATCTATCTTATAGGAGCTTTGTTTGTGAGGGTGTTTGAGGGTGATCAAGTGTTAAGATCACCAAGTGCTTTACCTTCTATTTTGAGGAGTTGTAGAGGTTGCGGCCTCGGCGAGCTTGCGGGTTCGCGTATTTTGTTCTTGCAGGAACAGATGAGGGACTTGCAGGTTTAAGAGTTCTTGAGGGAGCTCGTTGTAGGTGTTGCGGCACCGAGTGATCTTGCGGAATTGATTCTAGTGAAAATCCTTCATATTGTTGAAGAGGGGGACGTAGAGCAAATATGCTCGAACCTCGAAACAATTCTCTCGTTTTTGCGATTGCTCATCTCTCTCTCTCTCTCTCTTCTCTCTCTCTCTCCCCCCCTTTGGGTATTTATATCTTGCATGCTCATATTATTCATATCTATTACATGCTTGATATATTCTTGTGCTTAATTGATATATACTTGGGATTTTTTGCTCACACTTGTATTCAACCAAGAGAGCCATAATGACACCTCAACTCTTAATCTAGAGGAATCTTGAGAAGATAGTCCAGAGCCCTTCACCGAAAATTCGACTACGTTCTTTGGTTATACTTTGTGTGTTTGAATAATAGTTTTAGTTTACACAATTAGTTTTAATTCCGCATTAGTTTTGCATCTGATTAACTTGTCACCTATTCACCCCCCTCTAGGTGACTTACAGATGAATGTGACACCAATTCTCAATGTTGTGATTCAGTTCAACTTATTGAATATATGCTGACTCTGGTATCCTTACCTGATTTGGACCCAATTCTGAAGCCAACACTGATTCCTATCCCTATAGAACTTGAATGAACCACCTATTTTGGATAGTCACATTCCATTGTTGGAAAATGAATGTGAACTTCAATTTTATGATTTGGACCAAACTCATGAACCAACTCCTCGTCTCTCGAACCAAAACTTGATTTAAGTTTTATTCCCGAGTCAGTATCAGTTCCTATTCCCTTTATTGTTGAGCCCAAATTATCCATTCCACAAAATAACATTCAATTATTGGACCAAGGTTTAGATTAATATGACTCCGTGATGATATCCCAAAATTGATCATATAACTGGAAAAATTTCATGCTAGGATCTTGCATAATCCTATTCATATTGGAAAGTATAAAAATGTTAATAAAAAAGAGGTCATGAAAGATGCGTTCTATGAAAATTCACAGTACCTAAATTGGGTAGAAACGCTTAGCCTAATGAGACCACCACCGAACCACCACCTTGAGGTGACAATTTTCCTTCTCTTTCACCTTTTTCATGTATTATTGCATTTCATTTTTACATTGAGGACAATACAAGAGTTAGGTGTGGGAGAGGGTTACCAACATACTAAATTAGGTTTTCTGATAGATATATAAAAAAATCCTTTCTTTAAGACTTTTTGAATAGAAAAATAATACTTTGACTTATTTTTGTAAGAAATTAAGTTAATTTTAAGGAATAAGAGGATCATAATTATGATTTCTTATATTTGGTCAAAATAAAATTATTTCTTTGATTTTGACGTTTGGAAGAAAGATTGAAAAAGTAATTTAGTCTTGATTTTTACCTTGATGATATATGCACACTTTATACACTTACACACTTAGGGTTTTAAAACAAAAATTCTTATTTCTTAGATATAAAAGAAAAATTATATAAAAAACCTCTGATTAAGCTGGGTATTTGTGCCTCATAAAGTATAAGTATTCATGTCTAAAAGTGGTTCATATAAATAAAAATCTTTAATTTTGTGGCCTTATTTTCTCGACTCCTAAGTCTTTGGGGTGTTTCTCACCCGGTGCCCTAAAACTGTTCTGTTTGGGAGTCACCGATTAAGGCTCGTTACATGAGCAAATTAAAAACCTAATAGAGCTAAAGGATATTACCGCCATAAATGAAAAATAAATAAATATAATAATAAGGCATAAAAGTTAGAGTTAAAGAATTCCGAGTCAAATTTTCACGGTCACAAGGTGCATATGACTTAGGGTAAAATAATAGACTAGATGAGAAATATAATTTTAATCCTTACCTTGATTGAAAACAAACTTTTGAATAGAGACTAAGTTTAGAAATGACTAAGTTTTGATAATCCTATGATTTATAGATTACTTGAATTTTTACATTAATACATCAAATATTTTTTTCCTTCAAAATACGTTTTCGAAAATACTAACACTTTGTTATTCTTTCTTTATGGATTTTGTGGATGCAATCCATTGAAAACCCTTATGAGATAAAACTCATTCTTTAGGGGTAACTTAAAGATTTAATGACTTGTTGTACGTGCTAAGTGCAACCGTGATTCTTACGAAAGTGAGTTAGGTTATATTGGTTCTACTTTTTGTTTTGCTTGAGGACGAGTAAAAGATAGGTGTGGGGGTGTGATCATACACGTGCATTACATGTTTTCATATCACATGTGTCACATTTTTGTATTTATATTTAAATAAAACTCTACATTTAATGTATTTTCATGTCCAGTGGCGTGCAAGATAATTAAGAAAGAAAAAAGAGAGATTGACAAATGTATCATTTTAAATCTAAAAGTTCAAAAGAAAGAAGATCGATTCAAATTCAGAGTACGAGAAACCATCTTATCTGAAGACCAGGTATATCAGATGAGATAATATTAACTAAAATTCAAGCAAAAATAAATTTTTAAAGACCTAATTGGTTGAGCTGAGGATAAAAGGATGTATCATCAATTTCAGAGCAGAAATTCAGGAGGATAAAGGGATAGAGGACACATAGACGGACAAACGCCTCCAGATCCTGGCCTTAATTCTCTTATAAATACCTCATACTTCGAAGGCAGAGGGGCACCACTCCAGAGAGAGCTTTAGTTTAGATTTTTTCTTCTTCAATGTAATTTTTATTTTCTTTATAGCTTAAGTTAGAGAGAGTTACATAATTAAAAGAGAGGAAGAGTTATTGTTGAGTAATACCATTTTAATCCTTTCCTAAGAGACTTATATCTAAGGTGACAATCAATGGAAGATTTTCACTTTTCTTCACTGTGCTCGATCTAACCAAGTACCACATTTAATATATTTCTTTCTACTATTTTGCTTTACATTACTTTGCATCAAATCATGATATCTTTAATCTACAACAGAAGTAAATTTTATTTCTTTCTCTCTTTTCTATTTTTCTTTCTTAGATTAATCTAACAATTCCCAAAAACCAACACTTTCTCTTTCTTTTTCTCTAAACTCGTTTTCTTTTTCTTCTTTAACAACAAACTCATATTCTTCTTTAAAATTTTTTTAACTTAGATTAGCTTTAACTATTTTTATTTTCTTTTAAGACTGAGAAGAGAACTCTTAACTTGTTTTGGTAAATTAAAAGAAAAAACATACATAACGCTTTCATCGCTATCCTTTCCTATGGATCACGACCCGTTAGCCCTAGGCTACACGGTAGAATTGAGAACCTAATACTGTTCTAAAAGTTTGTATTTTTCTTTGCATATTTGGCTCGATCACAACTCCTAAGTGGTTGACTGTCCAGGAGAGGGTTATTGCAGTAATCTGATCACATGTTAATCGGCCAGGTAGGGGCAAAACTCAATGAGAGGTATCTGTGCAGAGCAACGAGCCTTAATTACGTCAAACGACTGGTTTTCGAGGATCTTGCCTCTTAAACCCCAATCTTAGACACACCGATTTGACCAGAGTCAAACTCTAACAATTTTCTCCCGAGGTCAATCTCCTATTGAGTCTGAGATATCCCTATGGCCAACGTATAGTCGAGTTTTAGTTAGGCTGATTAATGAGTACAGTGGAGATGATTTTTTGGGCTAAGAAAAGGTAATGACTCCCCACCTTATCTTGTTTAACGGGTTATGGTCTTAGATTGTTTTGGTGCAAAATGTGCAATTAAATAGCATAAAGTAACACTTAAAGCAATACCCAAGATTTTTTTTTTAAGCTAGATGCTATGCATACATACCTTGTCTTCAGCACTCTTCAACAGTAATTGAATATAAGCAAAATTTGACAGATGCCTAGGATGCAAGTCTAATCGTTTTTTAAACAATTCAAACAATCGGTTACTGTTGAGTTTAGAACAACGATCATAATTAATCAAACAGAAAAACTAACAATAGCAGAAGACTTTATTTGCAATTATGTATGTCTTGCAAAAAAGTTGTGTCAGTAATCCAAGATATTTCTCGCGTTTCTATGGCAAAAGCAGAGAAATGCGACATAAATTTGGGCTTCTGTGCTCTACTTTCTGGAGCAGAGGCACAGAGCAAGGGGTCTTCTGCAGCAAATAGTTTTTCCAGATATCTTCCTCAAAAACTTGTTAAACATAAAAAATACCGTTCCTTCCTCGGCAACGGTGCCAAAATATTGATCGGGATAAAACTGAGCACAGAAACATGTTTTCAAATCAGAGATTAAGAATGGTGTTTTAGTTTTCTCAATACTATCATGATAGCAAAGTGTTATGCGGGTCGTGATCCATAAGGAGGAAAATGATGAAAGCATTTTGATACTTTATCAAAAATAATCTATTTCTCTGTTTTGAAAAGAAAAAGTGAAAAGAATACAGTTTGGTGGAAGTTAGGTTTTGAGAAAAAGAAAACAAAAAGAAAGAAAATTAAGATTTTGGGGAAATAGTAGAAAACACGAGGGATGAAAATCAGTTTTGTAAAAGTAAAAAATTTAAGCTCATCAATCTACTAACTCCTTACATCTTGAAAAATTCATGCCTCAATTTGGATCATCCGCAATTGTCCAAGTAAAACAAATAAGATAGTGAAGAATAAAACTTTTTTTAAACACCGGTCTTAGATTCAAATGTTAAACCATCAAAAAATAAGTATGGAATAAAAGAAAGTTTAAAAATTAATTTCTAAATAAGAGTTAAAAATTAACACCCATCCTCATGTGCTTCAAGAACACTCACAAAATGCAAGACTTAAACTAAGGCATGCAATGATTCAACTGGGTCACAAAATCGATCAAAAGTAGAGAGAAGAGGGTAGAGATTTAGTGAGCCGCGAAAAGAATTTTCAAGTAAACAAAAAATAAGCAAATAAAAGATACATACTGAGAATCGAGATGATGAATTACAAGAGTTGAATCCTTCTTGATATCACTTCAATTACAAACTATAACTCTTTTCTCTCTTTTGTAGATTAAATTAGAACAAAAGAAAGAAAATAAATAAAGATCACATTCTGATAAACTAATTAATAACAAAATCCTAACCTAAATCCTAGAATGAAAGTCTAAGCCTAAATTCTACTCTACGTCTTATGCTCTGCTATGGTGCTGTATTTATAGGAGAAGAGGAGTGTCCAAAGTGCGTGGAGGATGTGAACGAAATCGCTAACCCAACAGCCAAAATATCATCGCGAAAACTCCAGTGTTTCCGCGGCAATTATATGGCCGTTGGATCAGCGCTTTGAGCTGCGAGAACCCCTCTGTTCTGCTTTCTCTGTTTCTTCTGATAAAGATTGCTTCTTAGTCTGTTGGATATTCAGAATATCCTCATTAATCTTGAGCTAGAGAATATTATTCTCGAAAATCTGATTTATTTAGGATATGTCAGGTATTTTTCTCTATTTATCCATTATTTACAACATGCACACCATTAGACAATTAAACAATTAAATACTAGTGTTTAAATAAAAATAAATATGAAAATATGACAAAAAATATGCAATGTACGTGAATAATCATATAAATAAGGCAAAAATCCTTTCAGTACTCGAATGATTGTTAGATTATTGAATGTGAAAAATGATCTATTTCGCCCTTGAGAAGATAATGAAGAGATTCTTGGTCCTAAAGTCTCATTCCTAAGTTCAATTAGACTCGATCAGATATAGCATTTGCTACTTGTTGGCCCAAGAGGTTACACTCTCCAATTGTTTTGTGTTTTGATGATGACAAACCAAATTAGTGCTATTTGGTACTAACAAGTTTGCTAAGATGAGTTTTAGGTCTTGTACCATGTTTAGAGACCATTCGCTTAGCTATTGCAAGAACTTCTAAGTTCCACAAAGTAAGGAAGGCAATTTGCTCATCAAGGAAGGATCATAGAAGAGAAGGCACTAGCAAGGCATTGGATGGCTCAAAGACGTGAAGATTGCTCAGAGGTCCTTAGGTTTTGTATTTTTAGTTTTATAGCTTGTTAAAGAATAGAGATTAGGTTTGAAGCTCAATCACACACGTTTTTGCGCATATACTATTTCTTAGTTTATTTCCTATAAAATATACAAAAATATTTTAGTACAAAATCTTTCTTCTACAAATTTCTTTTTATGTTACATACTGAATTCCTGTTTAAAAATAGTTTTGTTAAAAATATTTTTCTTCTCAAAATTCTGTCTTTATTTCGTTTTCTGACCTGATCCGGTCGACCGGCAGTCTACCGACAGTCGACCGAGTCTGTGTCAGGCTGGTCCGGTCGACCGGACCAGTCGACCGAGGTCCTGGCAGAATGCACGTATCCGTGTGCATGTCTGTCGGTCGACCGGGGCAGTCGACCGATATTTATTTTTGAGTCACAGTTTGTATCAGTCGACCGGGTCGGTCGACCGATAACCTGTAACGGTCGGAATTTTGTACTACCGGTCGACCGGCCCGGTCGACCGATGTAGCCGTTTGAACAGTAACGGGCAGATTTTTAAGAGCTGTTTATTTTTGTCTTTTGTGTTTAAAAATTCGTTTAAGGATATATTTTGATCTAATTACCTCCTAAACATCAGTAAATATGTTTTATCCCTAAACCCTAGCCCTCTCCTATAAATAGGGTGTTTGGGGAGAGATTGGTTACAACAACAATTATTGCTAAAAATTCAAAAGTTTAAGGCTTTCAAAGTTCTTGGTTTTTGAGCTAAATTCTCTCAATTTCTGAAGGGTTTTCAAAAATTTTTCTCTGATTTCAATTTCTTTTCCTTACACACAAAAGAGCTTCATTCCTACTCAATATTCTCTAAGGACCTTTGTAAGGGAAGAGATATTTGAAAGAGAGAGTTTGTGGTCTTTTGACTACCAAGGAAATTACTTGTACTGAGATTGTGGAGTTGGGTACTCCATTGTAATTGAGATCTTTGTGATAGTGGAAGTAGCTAGAATCCTTCTGGGGAAGGCGGGGAGTAGAGCTGGGTGCTCGAACCTCGATAACATATCCTTGTGTTTGCGATTGGTTTACATTCTTGCATTCCTTACTCTACTTTGCTTGCACTTATTACTTGCTCATCATATTCATTGTCATACTTGCTTGCATTCATCTTGTGACTCTTGCTTGTGATTATTGTAGCTTTAATTTTTTAAATTGCCCTTTGATTAGCATCATCACCTATTCACCCCCCCTCTAGGTGATTTTCAATTGGTATCAGAGCTTGGACTCTAGGTTTGGCTTAACATCCATAGAGAGATCCTTAAAATATTGCTAATCAACATTTTCATTTCATTCATTCATCACTAGTAAACATGGCCGACAACATTAAATCCCCACCTAAATTTGATGGCCTAAATTTCCCAATTTGGAAGGTTAGGATGACTATATTTTTGCAATCTTTGGGTAGCTTAGTGGCCAAGTCCTTGACTAAACCCTATGTAGCACCCGATGGTGATGAGAGCACTTGGACCGACCTTGACTTTAAACTATATGAGGCTAACTCCAAAGCCCAAAATTCCCTATTAACCGCCTTGAATGAGGATGACCTTACACGGGTAATTCATTGCCAATCCGCCTATGAGATTTGGCAACACTTATTGGTCACACACGAGGGGACTTCACAAGTCAAGAGAGCTAAGATAGATCTCTTGAGGTCCCAATATGAGTCATTTAAAATGCTTGATGATGAGTCTATTGATAGTATGGCTACAAGGTTTACTAAAATCACTAATGGTCTTTCTTCATTAGGTGATGACATCTCCAACGATCAAAAGGTGCGGAAAGTAATTCGGGCTCTTCCTTCTTCATGGGAGATCAAGGCCACCACCTTAAAGGAGTTGAACGACAAGGAAGAGATGGACATCATTAGTCTCATTGGGAACCTAAAGACCCATGAGATGGAGAAGAAGGCAAGAGAAGAAGCCACTACTTCAAAGAAGAAATCCATAGCCTTCAAGACTTCATCCATCAATGATGACGATGAAGATGACGAAGAAGAAGATGAGGAGCTAACTCTACTTGTGCGGAATGTCAAGAGGTTGTACCGAAAGAACAAGTTCAACTTCCGGAGAAAATTCGAAGGCAAAGAGGAGCGGAAGATCATATGCTACAATTGCCGCAAACCCGGACATATCATGGCGGATTGTCCGGAGTTCAAGAAGAAAATGACTTCCTCCTTTAAGCCAAAGAAACCGGAGGAAAAGAAAGCCTACAAAGCTACATGGGATTCGGAAAGCGAGTCCGAAGAGGAGGTGGATCAAGCTAACATGTGTTTCATGGCAGACACACCCAAGGTAACCTCTCAATCCCTTGATGATGAAGATGATGATGTAAGTAAGGAAGTTCTTGTACATGCATTTGTAGAACTTTCTGAAACTTATGATAACAAGAAACTTGAATGTTTAAAATTACAAAAAGAAGTTGCTTTTCTTAAGAATCAACTTGCTATTGTTTCTAAAGAAAAAGATGATATTTCTTCTAATTTCATTTCCATGCAAAAAGAATTTTGTGCCTACAAGAGTACTTGTAAGGCAAAATCTCCTATTATTGATGAAAAAGAAATTTCTTCTTTTAAATCAAAAATGAATGATTTTGAAAAAGTTTTAAAAGATTGTGCCTTTAATACTAAGAAACTTGAAGAAAAATTTTCTAAAAAGCACACATCTCATGCTAAGATTCCTCATGCTCACACTACACCTAACACGTCTCATGTTCATGCTCACAATGCCCATGCTCACAAATCACACACTCATTATGCTTTTAAATATGGTAGAGTGTATAGATGCACATATTGTGGCAAAAATGGACATTTAGCTAAGTTTTGCTATGATCAACTAAATAGAACAAATAATCTTGTTTGGGTTCATGACACTAACCCTAGAGGACCCAAGAAAATGTGGGTACCAAAATCAAGTCTTAAATTGTTTGATGTAGGTACACACCAAAGCTCCAAGACGTAGGGAGCGGTGGTACCTTGATAGTGGTTGTTCAAGACACATGACATGGGACATCAATAACTTCACAACCCTATCAAGGTACATGGAAGGTGCCACCGTCACCTTCGGGGATGACTCCAAAGGAACTATCATCGGTATAGGTAACATTCAAATTGGTGCATCCCTATTATTGAGAATGTTGTTTTAGTTGATGGTTTAAAACATAATTTGCTTAGCATTAGTCAACTTTGTGATCGTGGACTTAAAGTTGTATTTGATGATACTTCTTGCAAGATTTTTGATGTTAAATCCGATATTTGTATTCTCACCGGTTTTCGTGATAATAATGTTTATATTATTGACATGCTCAATTTAGATTGTTCTACTAAATGCTTGAATGCTTTTGATGAAAATTCTTGGCTTTGGCATAGAAGACTAGGACATGCATCTTTTGACCATATTTCTAGGATTAATTCAAAGGAATTGGTGAAGGGTATACCTTGCTTGACTTTTGAGAAAGACCGCATTTGTAGTGCGTGCCAACTTGGGAAACAAACCAAGTCTTCTTTTAAACCAATCAAGGATATCATGTCAACTAGGCCTTTAGAATTAATTCATATGGATCTTTTTGGACCAACTAAAACTAAGAGTTTAAATGGAAGTAGATTTGCATTTATTTTGGTTGATGATTTCTCCCGTTTTACTTGGGTTTTCTTTTTGCAAAATAAAGATCAAACTTTTTCTCATTTAAGATTTTTCGAAAAAGAGTTGAAAAAGAAAAGGGTTTTCCGATTTTGAGAATAAGGAGTGATAGAGGTGGTGAGTTTATTAACCAACTCTTCATGACTTATTGTGATGAAAAGGGAATTAAGCATGAAACGTCTTGTCCTAGAACTCCACAACAAAATGGAGTTGTAGAAAGGAAAAATAGAACACTTCAAGAGATGGCTAGGACAATGATAAGTGAATATGACCTCCCTCAATATTTATGGGCCGAGGCCGTAAACACCGCATGCTATATATCGAATTGTATTTATTTATGCAAAAATTCTTCAAAAACTTCTTTTGAAATGTATCATACTAGAAAACCTAATGTTGCATATTTTAAAGTTTTTGGATGCAAGTGTTTTGTTTTGAATACTAAGGATAATTTGGGTAAATTTGATGCTAAGGCTTATGAGGCTATCCTTATTGGATATTCCTCTACTAGTAAAGCATATAGAGTTTTCATTAGATCTTCTCAAACCATTGAAGAATCCATGCATGTTAAGTTTGAAGAATCTAATGTGTTTGTTGAGAATGTTGTAGAGTTTGAACCATTAGGTGAAGACATGGAGAGACTATCCTTGAAGGACTCACCCGCTCAAGAAGAAAAGCTAGATCCTATTGGTGAAGTTCAAGAGGATAAGGAGGAAAGCACTCAACCGCTTCCTAAAGCTTGGAGATACGCTACAAATCATCCTAAGGAGCTCATCTTGGGTGATGCACCTAAGGAGTCACAACGCGCTCCAAACTTCATGACCTATGTGGTAACTTTGCTTTCATTTCTCATTTTGAACCCAAAGGCATTCTCGAAGCCGAGACGGACCCATATTGGTTGCTTGCCATGCAAGAGGAACTCAATCAATTTGAGCGCAACCAAGTTTGGCACCTTGTTCCTAAGCCCCACGATAGACCAATAAATGGTACTAAGTGGATCTTTAGAAACAAGATGGATGAGTCCGGAAATGTCATTAGGAATAAAGCTAGGTTAGTGGCCCAAAGTTACACTCAAGTTGAGGGAATTGACTTTGAGGAGACCTTTGCACCCGTAGCACGGCTTGAAGCCATACGGATGACACTAGCTTTTGCATGCTTTAAAAATTTTAAACTTTTTCAAATGGATGTGAAAAGTGCATTTTTGAATGGTTTTATTAATGAAGAAGTTTATGTTGCTCAACCTCCCGGTTTTGTTGATCATGTTCATCCCGATTTTGTTTTTAAACTTGATAAAGCTTTGTATGGATTGAAACAAGCTCCAAGAGCTTGGTATGAAAGGCTTTCTAGTTTTCTCATCTCAAATGATTTTATTAAAGGCAAAGTAGACACAACTCTTTTTACTAAGCATGTTGATAATGATATTTTAATTGTGCAAATTTATGTTGATGATATAATTTTTGGATCTACTAATGAGCTTTTGTGCAAGGATTTTGAGAAGGTAATGCAACTAGAATTTGAAATGTCTTCCATGGGTGAGCTCAATTTCTTCCTTGGACTCCAAATCAAGCAATTGCAAGACGGAACCTTCATTAACCAAGCCAAGTACGCAAAGGAGCTAGTAAAGAAGTTTGGGCTTGAAGGATCAAAGGCTTGCAACACTCCAATGGCAACTACAACCAAGCTTGATAAGGACGAACAAGGTAAAAATGTTGATATTAAATTATATAGTAGCATGATAGGAAGTCTTTTATATTTGACGGCAAGTAGGCCGGATATCATGTTTAGTGTGTGTCTTTGTGCTAGATTTCAATCGTGTCCTAAAGAGTCTCATCTTATTGCGGTAAAACGCATTATTCGTTATATTAAGGGCACTATTGGAATGGGTCTTTGGTATCCGAAAACTATAGATTTTTCAATGACTAGTTATTCGGATGCCGACTATGCGGGTTGTAGAGTAGATAGAAAGAGTACTAGTGGGACATGTCAATTTCTTGGTAATTGTCTTGTTTCATGGTCCTCTAGGAAACAAAATTCCGTAGCTCTCTCAACCGCCGAGGCGGAGTATGTTGCCGCGGGAGCTTGTTGTGCACAAGTCCTTTGGATGAAACATACTCTCCTTGATTTTGATTTGCACTTTGATCATATAAAAATATTTTGTGATAATACTAGTACTATACACATGACCAAAAATGCAAATCAACATAGTAAGACCAAGCACATTGAGATTAGATATCACTTTCTTAGAGATCATTTTGAGAAAGGTGATATAGATATTGATTATGTTTCCACGGATTTACAACTAGCCGATATTTTCACTAAACCTCTTGATTTTGCTAGATTTTCGTTTATTTGTGGAGAACTTAATGTTTGTATTATTGAATAAACATGTTTTTCATAACCCTTTTTGATGTATGACAAAAAGGGGAGAATAAGTTTACATGGACAAAAATAAGTTCATTTGGTCTTGGTTCCATATGAATTTATATGTTTTATGAATTTTTGTGTTTAAATAAATTCTTGTGTTTTAGTTGTTTTTGGTATTTTTGGTATCAAGAGCAATTTTTGTGTTTTATATATTGTGTTTTATATATTTGTTTTAATTGGTGTCAATAATTGGTGTTTTATGAATTTATATGTTTTATGAATTTTTGTGTTTTAAATAAATTCTTGTGTTTTAGTTGTTTTTGGTATTTTTGGTATCAAGAGCAATTTTGTGTTTTATATATTGTGTTTTATATATTTGTTTTAATTGGTTTCAATAATTGGTGCATCATTTCAATTATTGGTATCTAGAGCATATTCTTGTGTTTTATGTATAGCATAATTTGAGGGGGAGTTTTCTCCTACCCTATATTTTTGTTAATAGCCTATTTGTTTTGTCATCATCAAAAAGGGGGAGATTGTTGGCCCAAGAGGTTACACTCTCCAATTGTTTTGTGTTTTGATGATGACAAACCAAATTAGTGCTATTTGGTACTAACAAGTTTGCTAAGATGAGTTTTAGGTCTTGTACCATGTTTAGAAACCATTCGCTTAGCTATTGCAAGAACTTCTAAGTTCCACAAAGTAAGGAAGGCATTTGCTCATCAAGGAAGGATCATAGAAGAGAAGGCACTAGCAAGGCATTGGATGGCTCAAAGACGTGAAGATTGCTCAGAGGTCCTTAGGTTTTGTATTTTTAGTTTTATAGCTTGTTAAAGAATAGAGATTAGGTTTGAAGCTCAATCACACACGTTTTTGCGCATATACTATTTCTTAGTTTATTTCCTATAAAATATACAAAAATATTTTAGTACAAAATCTTTCTTCTACAAATTTCTTTTTATGTTACATACTGAATTCCTGTTTAAAATAGTTTTGTTAAAATATTTTTCTTCTCAAAATTCTGTCTTTATTTCGTTTTCTGACCTGATCCGGTCGACCGGCAGTCTACCGACAGTCGACCGAGTCTGTGTCAGGCTGGTCCGGTCGACCGGACCAGTCGACCGAGGTCCTGGCAGAATGCACGTATCCGTGTGCATGTCTGTCGGTCGACCGGGGCAGTCGACCGATATTTATTTTTGAGTCACAGTTTGTATCAGTCGACCGGGTCGGTCGACCGATAACCTGTAACGGTCGGAATTTTGTACTACCGGTCGACCGGCCCGGTCGACCGATGTAGCCGTTTGAACAGTAACGGGCAGATTTTTAAGAGCTGTTTATTTTTGTCTTTTGTGTTTAAAATTCGTTTAAGGATATATTTTGATCTAATTACCTCCTAAACATCAGTAAATATGTTTTATCCCTAAACCCTAGCCCTCTCCTATAAATAGGGGTGTTTGGGGAGAGATTGGTTACAACAACAATTATTGCTAAAAATTCAAAAGTTTAAGGCTTTCAAAGTTCTTGGTTTTTGAGCTAAATTCTCTCAATTTCTGAAGGGTTTTAAAAAGTTTTTCTCTGATTTCAATTTCTTTTCCTTACACACAAAAGAGCTTCATTCCTACTCAATATTCTCTAAGGACCTTTGTAAGGGAAGAGATATTTGAAAGAGAGAGTTTGTGGTCTTTTGACTACCAAGGAAATTACTTGTACTGAGATTGTGGAGTTGGGTACTCCATTGTAATTGAGATCTTTGTGATAGTGGAAGTAGCTAGAATCCTTCTGGGGAAGGCGGGGAGTAGAGCTGGGTGCTCGAACCTCGATAACATATCCTTGTGTTTGCGATTGGTTTACATTCTTGCATTCCTTACTCTACTTTGCTTGCACTTATTACTTGCTCATCATATTCATTGTCATACTTGCTTGCATTCATCTTGTGACTCTTGCTTGGTGATTGTTGTAGCTTTAATTTTTTAAATTGCCCTTTGATTAGCATCATCACCTATTCACCCCCCCCTCTAGGTGATTTTCACTACTAATATATTTGCAAGTTTTAGCTCATCTCTTACACAGAGGCATTAGAATGGTGATCAATTCGCACCGAACAATTTCAAATGCACCAAGTAAAATAAAGATGTAAGAGTAAAAAGTCGTTTAGTGATTGGATTAAGTGTATCATGTCGCCTAGGGCTAATAGGTCGTGTCCACGAGGAGAGATGTGTGCAAGCTTTTCAGTATTTTTGTTTGAAGAACAAGTAATGTTCCCGTTTTTTTTAAAGAAACGAAGAAAGAAAGAATCGATTTGGTTGGAGAGTGGTTTTGAGAATTTAGAAAAATGAAAAAAAAAGTTTTAAGAAAAAATGAGTTAGGGTTTAGAAAATGAAAACTTGAGCGAAGAAAAATTGAGTCTTTTTAGAAAGAGGAGAAATTCGAGCTCACTAATCTTTTACTCAACTATGTACTCTCCTCTTGAAAGTTTAGTGCCTCAACTTGATTATGGGCAAAATTAAGAATTGAAGTGAGAAAGCATTCAAGGAAAGCAAATGTGATAGATTTTGGAAAATCCATCTTCATTTTAAAATCGTTCTTAAATTGAATATTAAACCATCAAGCAGAACGAGCAAGTATGGAATAAAAGTAAGTTTAAAAATTTCTTTAGAAAATCAACACACATCCTCATGTGCCTTCAAGAACACTCGCAAAATACAAGCCTTGAACTTAGGCATTCATATGATTCAATTGGGTTCCTTTTCATAAAAATCGATCAAGAGGAAGAGGGAGAGAAAAAATTAATTAGTGAGTTCAGAAAAAGTGTCTTAGCCACTCATGGTGAAATTTGAACAAAAGGAGTAATAATAGAAAACAAATATCAACATACCAGTCAGATCGAGATGATGAATTTACAAGAGATGAATTTCTTAATGTCACTTTAATTACAATTACAACTCTCGTTTCCTCTCTTTTCTTTTCTTGACTAAACTAGAACAAAAAGAAAAATAAATAAAAGAAGATTACAATGGAGCAACTAACTAACAAATGAGATCCTAACTTGAAAATGAAAAGCCTAAAACCTAGTTTTTTTTCCTCCTCTCTGCTTTGTGTACGCGTCGGAAAATCACAATTGCAAAATTCTTTTAATTGAATAGAAGATTACAATGGATATAATCCGATTACAAAAGAGAGAAAATCTTTTGATTGATTTTTCTCTTTATTTAAAACTGGGTTCTTCACGTGGCGATGAAGAGTAAGTCTTGTTCCCCGTTGATCGGCCGAACATTGAGTTCTTCTTGTGAATCCTCTCTTTGGATCTACTGGTGGAGTAGCTCAACTCCTATCAGTAATGAAATCTCAAAGAGATTTAAAGAACTTGAACTCAGTAAGTTAATAAAAAGAGTTGAACTCTCCCAGGCTACGAGAGCTTCAAAGCGGAATTCTGGCGAGGTTGCTCTTCCCCTCTGCCTATGACCTCTTGGATTCCTCCACCAGCACTCTCCTCTTCAGCCCCTTCCCCCTCTTCTCTATCTATTCATAGCTATTTATAGAGGAATTGGGGTGTAACTACTCCCTTAAATCTCTCCATTAATAGGGATTAATGCCTCATTAAGTGGGGGGGATGTGGGAGTGATTGACCTAGTCATGGGTGACAGTTACAGCAGAAACGTGGGTCTCGTGTTGGACACGAACCTTACTCTGATGTTGAGATGTGAAACTCACAGGCCCGCGTCTGTGTTGGAACGTGGAACTGCTCAGGCTCGCGTTTGAGTTAAAACATGAGGTCTGCGTCTGATGACTTGACGCGAGGTCCGCGTCTGGCGACCTCCGCATCTGACAAAGAACGCGAGGCATGATGTCCGCGTCTGACGACCTCCGCGTTTGTTAAAGGACGCGAGGTCTGCGTCTGGTAACCTCCGCGTCTGAGATTGGAACGCTACCTCCGCTTTGTGAGATCCGCATCGGGCGACTTTCGCGTCTGACAAAGGACGCGAAGTCCGTCTCTGAGGTTGGAACGCGACCTCCGCCTTTGCGAGGTCTGCGTCTGAGGTTTTGTCCTTAGTAATTTTTTTTGATAGCCTACAAAACCCATTTCAAAGTTTTCGAAACTTCGCTGTTGACTGGGACGGGTTTCGAAATACTTTGGACTTCAGTTGAATCTGGGCTTCCTGTAATCAGACTGGCATTCTTCTGTGAGGCAGTCTCTTGGGGTGCCCTGAGCTCGATCCTGTCTGGATGGTGAACTTCATGAGTGTACTGTTGAAGTTCTTGAAGCCTCTAGGAAAGATCATCACAAGTGTCTTAGAAACTCAGTCTAGCACTTATTATGAGCTCTGGTTTGCTTGGTGTACTATTAAACTGGTGGAGTTGTCGATTGCTCTTGCCATTATACTGTTGAACTGATTGCAGAAGCAGAGACATACTCTTTGTATTTGAAGAGAGAGGACACAACTCTCACAGATGCGGTTCTGGCACACTGATTAAGTGGAGACGCGAGCTTCTTCAAAGTTGAGATGCGACTCATAATTACTGTAGAGACGCGACTCTCAATTACTGTAGAGACGCAGCCTTTACTTGCTGTTGAGATGCGACTCTTAAGTTTGTTGAGACGCGGCTCTGTGTTTGAGACGCAAAGGTCATGCTCAAAGCTTCTTTGAAAGAGTTTAATTGCCAGAGGTGTGATATTAACTTAGCAAATTAAATAACTCTACTACTGGGAGAATTTGAGAAGGTTACTATCAGAGGTGTGATATTAACTTGACAGTGGGATCTAGACTTGTGTTTTGAACAAGTATTGTGGACTTGCTATTCTATTGATGAGAATAACAAGTGGAGTTTGATCCGCTAGGAATTATATCCGAGTCTATTGTCAGAGGTTTAGTATTAACATGATTAGAACTCTGCTAAAAATTAATAGAATGTAAAGTTACTGTTAGAGGTGTGATATTAACATAACAATATTAATTTTGTGATCTACGCAACTTAAGTGGACATGTCATTCTATTGGGGAGAATGACAAGTGGGATTGGATTTATTTAAGATCCATGGAGATTTTTACCATCAGAGGTGTAATGTTAACGTGACGGGTTTGGGTTTATAATTTGAGCAAATTGAATTGTCAGAGGTGTGTTATTAACTTGATAAAAATGTGTGCTAGAGGTGTGATATTAACTTAGCATCACGAAAGTCTCATTTTCATTGAGAAAATTGGGAGAAGATCATTGTCATAGGTGTAATGTTAACTTAACAATGAAATGCATGCTAGAGGTGTGATATTTAACTTAGCATTTGACATCTCAGCTTTGGACAGAAAGCTCGAGAAAAGATCATTGCCATAGGTGTAGTATTAACTTAACAATGACATGAATGCCAGAGGTGTGATATTAAATTGACATTAAATGTCTCGTTTCCGGTGAGAAAATCGAGAGAATCGCTATCATAGGTGTAGTGTTAACTTAACAGCGATTTATATTGCGATATGAACAACTTTGGTCAGAAGTGTAGCACTAACTTGATTAAGAGATTCTGCGATTTGAGCAGTTTGGTGGACTCGCCATCCTATTAAAGAGGACTGACAAGTTGAAATTTTGGTCAGAGATGTAATATTAACTTGACCGAGAGATTCGTCTACTGTTAGAGGTGTAGTTTTAAACATAACAGTATTTTGAGTGGACTTGTCATTCTATCGAAGAGAATTGACAAGATGAAATTTTACCCCCTAGGGATAAATCAAAATCTTACTGTCAGAGGTGTGATATTAACTTAATAGGAGTGAGATGGTTTCTGTGGACTTGCCAATCTATGGATGAGAATAGCAAGTGAAACTAGACCCATTGGGGATCTAGAAGCATTTTTACCGTTCGAGGTATGATATTAACTTAACGAGTTGAATTGGATCTTATTAAAGGTGTGATATTAACTTGACAAGAATCTGAGATAGAGGTGTGATGTTAACTTAGGTCCACAGGAATTTCAGCTTCATTTGAGAAAACTGAAAATATCACTGTCATAGGGTAGTGTTAAACTTGACAATGGAGGTAATGCTAGAGGTGTAATGTTAAACTTAGCATTAGTCATCTCGACTTCGATATAGAAGTTCGAGGGAAAGTCATTATCATAGGTGTATTGTTGAACTTAACAATGAACCGGATGCTAGAGGTGTGATGTTAACTTAACATCGCTCATCTCAGTTTCGATAAGAAAGCTTGAGGAAAAGTGACTGTCAGAAGTTTAATATTGAACTTGGCAGCAACTTAATCACTGTTAGAGGTGTGGTGTTAAACTTAACAGTAATTTGTTAGAGGTATAATATTAACATGACAGGAGTCGGTTTGTGATATGAGCAATTCTGAAGACTTGCCATTCTATTGATGAGAATTGACAAGTGAAGTTTGGGGTGTCAGAGGTGTAGTGTTAACTTAACAATGATTGTGTTTGTGGACTTACCACTCTATAGGAGAGAATTGGTAGGGGACTTTGGTGCAAAATAAAATGAATTGTCAGAGGTGTAATATTAACGTGACAATCATTGATTTTCTAGGGACATGGGAGGCGTGCTGTTAGAGGTGTAATATTAACATAATAGCGGAGATTTTAATTGAGTTTCGTTGTCAGAGGTTTAATATTAACTTGACTGAATCCCCTGGGGATCGGAAAATCTGGCTTGTCAGAGGTTTACTGTTAACGTGACAAGTCCCAGCTCATTTCGTTGGAGAAATGAACACCGGTATTTTTGTGGCTCTACCATTCTGTGGGTGAGAATTGGTAGGAGATTTCAAAGGAGAGGATGGGACCAAATCCCTTAGGATTTTTAGCAAACCCTCAGCTATCAACAGATTTGGAGTGTCTTTACCAACTACCGTTTGAGTTGGACTAGCCATGCTATTCCCCTCAGCATGATGAGTTGTTGAAGATTTTTCGTTGGGCTTAAAAGCCAACTTTTACCTCTATCCTTAGCCGTCGGAGGCGTCGGAGTGTTGTTCCACAGATAACTTCTAAAATCCAGCTAGGATTAAAGTATAAACTCCGCGGTGAATTTATAGGGAGATCGGCGTTCCCTTTGAGTACTTATTTGATCAGAGGTGTGGTGTTGAACTTGATCAGGGATAGTTCTTTTTTTTCTTTTTTATTCCATAGGAATGACAAACACTGATGGAATGATTTAGACTGTTCAGAGGTAACGTTGAACAGTCGTAGAAGTCGGATCACCTCGTTGCCCAGTAGATTCAATGCTACATGCTCTTGTAATCTTCCTGGCTTACTCTTGCAACTATGTCTTCTACTCATTCGTCTTATAAGACTAGTTGCTTTCAGGTGCGACTTTGAGTTACTCCTATTTACATTAGGAGTGTGGTTTGCAAGTTGTGGCGGTAAGTCTCGATCAGTGTAGACTGTGTCATGCTGCTTGGACATCGGAGCTCCATACTCTGAAATCTCTCCACAAACGCTCTGATTGACTCTCCTTTCTTTTCTTTTTTTTTTGTAGCAAGGGGAGTTGGCAAGGATACTTCGGTGTCATCTTCGAAGAATCACGCGAGGAAGAGCTTCTCGAGGTCGACCCATTTCTCGATAGAGCCGATAGGAAGCTTCATGAACCATTCAAAGGTGGCCCCCTTGAGGGTGCCAATGAATAAATGAGCCATGATGGCATTGTTTGATATTACATTCCCTGTTTGGAATTTGAAGTAGTATATATGTTGGTTCGGCGACCCCTTACCGTCGAAGGCCTACGTCTGAACCCTCCTTCTCCTCAGGTAGAGTTGGTGGTTTCTCAAAGTTAGCATCCTCATCATCAGAACTTTCAGAGGTGGAGCCATCAACTTCGATGCCTTTAACCCGACTCAAAGACCCTTTAGTCTTCGGCTTCTTCTTCTTCTTAAACAGCTTCATCAACATCTGCTTAAGGACGTCGATAGATTCCTGCTGGGCGTAGATCATATCGAGCTGCTCCCTTTGAATTTGGGTCTGCTTCTCCAAACTCTTGGCCTGCCATATACGCTAAGGCTTATGATTTCCGCGATGGCGGAGTGTGCTCCCTTACTTCACTACCAGGGGCTAGGGCACTGAAATTTATTGGAACGATTGTACCAGTCCGAGTACAGGTATGCTGGTATACTCCTTCTGGTTTGATCAGTAATTCTCTCAAACCAGATGGTTCATCGTTAGACTCGTCGGAGATGACGATCGGTTGCTTCCCTTTGGACTTAGTTAGTGAGGTGCTTGGACCCACCATGTTTGAAGTAACCTCAGGGTACTATGTGTCAGTATCAGAGAAGGTTCTCTTCTTGCGGGAGCGGCGCCTCTTAGCTGTGTTGGAGACAGGGATCGTGGACAACTGATTAAATACCGGCTGCAGTGGCATTCAGAGAGCACCGCTGTGATGAACCGTTCGCAGCAACATTGTGAAGTGATTTGATGAACACTCCTCTTCTTTGTTAAGTAATCTCCTAGATCCATTACAGGGGGATCGAAGAGATCAGCCTTGAGTCTATGAGGATGATGACTTTTCGGTTCAGCTATTTTGAGTTGGAAACGTGAGGCTCGTTCTCTGCAGAAAAGACACGAGTCTCGCGTTTTGGCACAAAGACGCAGGTCTCGCATTTTTAAGAAGAGACGCAGACCTCGCGTTGCTGAACATCACGTCTGTGAGGTGAAACACAAGCCTCGTGTTCTAATGTAGAAACGCTGGCTTCGTGTTCAGTTATAGTGCGGGCTTCGCGTTGAGGATCTGAGATGCGAGTCTCGTGCTGCTCAGAAGAAACGTGGGCCTAAGGCCCACGTTTTATAACTGATGAAGAGATGACTTTTTCAGCTTCTCCCACTGTTGTCGACGTGCGTGATGCCTTTGTCGACGTTCAGTATTAAGGTTACGCTTCATGGGTTATTAAGGACCCCGGTAACCTGGAGTTGAGAATTTGGAGAGGAGAGGTACGACGAGATTGGTCTTCATCATCGTTGGCCTTGCAGGTCTCGTGGAGACGTTGACGCGGGCCATATGTGCTGTGCAGCCACTTCTTTTTACTGACGATGAGCGCGACGCTTTCACCGTCTCTCATCATTCTGATTGAGTCGCAGAGATTGTTGGGAACCTTGGGCATCCGGAACTGGGAGTGACTTTATAGAAGGATGGTAGGGAGATTAGTCTCTATTGCCATCTTGATCGTGGGTCATGGCGCGGGTCTCTGAAGAGACGTTGGGGCTGACCACGTTGTCTCCACGGGAGGCTCCCGAAACTTTAGGGGAGTTCAACTTCTCTTGGCCGAATTCAATCATAAGCGATTCGACTGTGAATCCAAGCATCTTGACGTTGGCTTGCGCCACCATTTTCTCGTCAGTTGAGAATGACAAAGTTTCCTCAGCAGAGTCGCCATCTCTTGTTTGGTGTCAGAAAATTGAAAATATGAGTCGTAAAATTTCCTTGAATCAATGAAAAATTACAATGGATCAATAATCAGATTACGAGAGAGGGAAGATATTCAAGCCCAAATGTTTCCATTATTTAGTGTGGGTTCTTGATGTAGCGATGGAAAGTGAATCTTGTTTTCTTTTGGCTGGGTGAACGTCACGATCTCTTGGGAATCTTCTCTTTGGACCGTGGACGAAGTAACACAGTTTCTGTCCAACAAAAATCTCAAAGAGACTTTAGGCAAAAATAAACTTAAACTCAGCAAGTTGTTAGAAGAGTTTTTCTCTTTTGTATTTCTCCGCTGGAGATTCTGTTCTTTCTAAGGCTTACAACCAAAGTTCTTCTGACCAACAAAAAAAAAACTTCCCCCCTCTTTAGCTATTTATAGGGGTTTTCAGGGGTAAAACTGTCCCCTAAAAATACTCCATAATGGGGGTTAACTCCCTCGTTACGTGGGCCGTAATTGACCCAGTAATGAGGGCAGTTATAACTGAGACACGGGCTTTAATCCTTGCATTTTGCTATCGAGGTAACGTTTGAGAAACGCGAACTTCAAGTTCTACGTTAAGCTTCACGTGAGATGCAGGCTTCGGGCTCTGCGTCTGGGTATTGCATGGATGCCTGAGACGCAAGTTTCAAGCTCTGCGTCTTGGCCATTGCAGTGAGGTAGAGACGCGGGTTTAACCCTTGCGTCCTGGTACTACAGTGGTGTTGAGACGCAGCTTTCGAGATCTACGTCTTGGTTATTATAGTAACATTAAGACGCAGGTTTCAACCTTCGCGTCTTGGTGCTGCACTAGTGGCTATGCTATCTTGCGTCTGGAGTTTGGACTCTGCTCTCTGATGACTTGACCCTAGTGATTTTTGGACGGTCTACAAAGAGTCAAATAAAATAATTTGATTGATTCAATAAGAAAAAAAGAGATACATGGATTACAAGTTACGATGGTGTTTCGTAAGACTTGATCCGTTCTTCAACGGTGACCAGCCTGCTATTCCTCTCTTCAGCAGCTCTGATAAATACCTGCGATCGCAACTCAGCTTCATTTAAGTTCGCTGTTTGAGACAAACAAGCCTCAATTTTAGCCAGAGTTGCCCTTTGTGTCGTCTCTTGCTGCAGGACTTCATCATTTTGGGCTCTGAGCTGCTCCAACCGAGCGATCTCCTCAAGATGCACCCGTTCAGCCTTGAACAGGAGAAGAATGGTCCTTTTAATCATCTCTCTGTCCTTCTCAATCTTATCCTCGGCATCAAGAAGAGCGCTGTTGGAAGCATCAATACCATCTCCAATCTCTATTTTCCTTGTTTCCAAGGACTTCAAGTCTGAAGATACCGCCTTGGCTGCTTTCTGCGCCTCCAGATGAGCTTTCTGTATTTGAATCATGAGACACTCAAGCTCTTCATTTACTGAGGAATCCAATTCTGAGCTGTTGAGATGACGCCACTCACCCACGTCCTTCTCAAACTTCTCCACCAGAAGCTCCAATGCAACAGCTTGATCATCCCCTCTGAAATCTCAGATACTCTCAATGTTTCGAGAGAGGACCACTTTTAGAGCTGCAAATGAAGTGGTCGAGCCCTTCAAAATTAAGGCAATAGACCGTTTCAAGCTTTTGTAGAAGCTGTCGACCATCTCCACCACAAATTCCTTCTCAGCTTTAATTACTCCCGGTGAGCGAGTAATCCCTGAAGACAAAACTTCCACCGATTTTACTTTCATAATGGTGGAAGAAGTGGCAGAAACACTGGTTGGAGAAGGACGAGGAATCGCCAGCAGTCGAGGAAGAGTCTTCATTGATACTAGTCCACCGGCCACGACAGAGGTAGGACTAGTGACTACTCCAGGAAGAGCTGGCTCGACAACTATCGTCAGAGATATCGGGCTGGTAATTACTCTGAGGTCAGTTGTTACCAAGACTGGCGGCATCAGGGAAACTACTGTCATCTCACCAACTGATTCAGGTGAAATGTGATCGGTTCTGTGGAAGTGAGAGTAACCCTCATCTCCTCAGCCGCCATAAGATCACCAGCAGGCTCCGGTTGGTAAAAGGCAGGTCACGATACAAGACGTCCAACTCTGCGACATCCACAGTAGCTGAAGTACTTGTCTCCTCCCTGAATTCTCCAGAAAAGCTCGCTGGCTCCCTTGAAGCTGATGCATCCCGAGGCGGAATACCTGTAAGAGTATTTTGTTAAAACAAGGATAAAAGTATAATAATATCGAGAAAAGGTCCCTTACAAATTACTATAACATTACCAAGGGGAACTGAAGTCATAATGGATATCGCCCAATGGCCCCAACAATAATGTCCTCCGGGGCTCCCTCGACGGGGGTGCTGGCTCCAATCGGCTCCATAGAAGAAACCCTGGCAGAGGCAGAAGAAGCACCAGAAGAGGTCTCAAGGAGAACTTCATCGGTCCTGGGGACCTCAGTAGCTGGAGCAAGGTCCAATTCTCCTTCACTTGCCACGGGCTCCGCGAACTGTTCCCTAGAGCTTGAAGCCATCGGGCTTTCCTTGTCCTCACCAGCACCAGAGAGACCGACATCGGCACCCTCAGATTCGTCAGAGATGACGAAGTAGCTGGCTTCGTCACCCTCCCTGTAGGTGAACAAAAGATCATAATAACCCCCTTGTTTCCGTGCGACCTCAGTTCTTGTAGCCCAAATTAACAAACAATAAAGCCAAATATGAAAAAATCTTGTAAAAAGGAACTAATCTTACCCAAACTTGGAGCAGCTTTTTCAGTTGCTTCCTTCTGCGCTGATAGTTTTATAACTAACAGGGCAAGAGGGGGTGGCCGCAACTGATTCACTCTCTGTGATAACGGGAGTATGGCGGCGGGGCTTCTTCACCACCCTCTTTTTGTGGGGTTTTCGCCCTGTCGCTTCCGCTTGATGTGGACATCAGGATCCTCCTCTTCTTCCATTTCAACTTCTACTTCCTCCATGGGGGCCGTGCCTACCCCACCAAAAGCATCCTATGGTACCTTAGCGCCGATAACATCTTCAAAGCGAGGGCTTTCGGTGTCTGAAGCTTCACTGTCAGCGGTAGCAATAAACTCCGGAATGCCTGGCACCCGGACTCTTTTGTCCTCCCCCTTTGTAGTCACTTTCTGCGTCATACGCTTAGAGATCCATTTCAGGCTGAAAGAGTTGATGTTGAACCCGATTGGCATAAAATTGGAGGTCTTGTACCACTGTTAGAACCCTAGGGTCCTCAGAAAGTTCGGGGTCCTCAACGGCATGCACAGTCGTGCCTTAGTTCAACCGGCGATGAAGTATCGCCAAGTGCGAGCGCCGTCGATCAGGCTCCCCATAAAGGCCAGGTTGGTATTCGGATTGCCAACTGTAACGCCCCGATCTGGAGGGTACGGAGATGTTACTGCGCCGTATGTACGCAGATCAGAAATACCCTCACGTATATACGCTAAGCATCAGTACAAGTAAGAATCAGAGTACGGAAGCACGTGGTGCATTATACATTCTAGCATATGAGTACAATTACAAAGTTATCACCAGATGTGACATAATATTACAAGAATATTACATCACCGATAGGTGTAAATGCGAGAATATAAAGATATGTTCAAGTATGAACAGTACAAAAGGTGCTCACGAGTTTACAGAAAGAAAACTCGAGAGACACACAGGGGGCCTAGAAGGATGGGACTCTGGACGGTTTGCTGGTGATCCACTCTTCAGCTGCGCCACTCTGATCAGCAACTGGGAGAATCTACACGCTCTAAGCTCTGTGACCTGGACATGAGGATCCAGGGGAGTCAGAACTCCCTAACAAGTGGTGATGCGAATGCCAAGTGGCGTACAAATATATCACACATGTATCGTTAAATTCGAATCATAAACATCATAAAAAATCGTGTCGTGAGCACCAGCATGCAGGAGCAAGTAGATATATAACAAGTGATATTAAGTAGGGAATACTCATAGTATGATAAGATAAGAGCAGGAGACTGGTAGAATAGAACACAAATGGTATAGCAGGATGTAAGCAGCTATAATATAGTAATGATCATAAAACTAGAAATCCGATGTAAAGCTGGAAGAAAGAAATTGTGGCAAAACAAGTGATATAACCAAGTCTGCAAAGCAACACAACAAGTTATTATCTTGGCATTTTATTATTATTACTCGTCCGACTCATATATCTAGGTATGTGTCCTGGTGTACATCTCAACACGCATACATTCATATATAAGAGGTTGGTTATTGGAAGCTGATGAAGAACTGATAGCTCATACTTATAGTAGTTCCTGTCCATCCGGGACACAGCCATTGGGGGCCTGAAATCCCCCTAACACGCATCTTCTGGGGGCCTGAAATCTCCCTAACACGAATCGTCAGTTTTAGTATTCAACTACTATAAGCAAGACATCATACTGGCATCCATCACTTCCTCCCATTCCCCATGTAAGTTATCCTTTTATAGCTTGTTAAACATAATTATCAGATTACGGGAATGAGTAGGATCATAACTGGTCATAACATGAGTACATAACAGGCATAACGGGAGTACATAATAAGAGATCAGGTACTACATTCCCGTAATATGATAATCATGAGTAGAAAGTTAATCATAACAGGTATCAGGTTTTATCATGATAATGACAAGTGATCAGGCAGGTGACAGGTAATAAGTCATGTCATAACAGGGGACAGATGATAAGAGATAACATAACAGGAGCAGGTGTCATGTAACGCCCCGATCCCGCGGGTACGGAGACATTACTGCGACGTATATACGCAGATCAGAAATACCCTCGCGTATATACGCTAAGCATCAGTACATGCAAGAATCAGAGTACGGAAGCACGTGATGCATTATACATTCTAACATAATAGTACAATTACAAAGTTATCACCAGGTGTGACAAATATTACAAGAATATTACCTCACCGATAGGCGCAAATGCGAGAATATAAGGAGATGTACAAGTATAAACATTACAAAATGAGGCTGAGTCATAACAGAAAAACTCTAGAGCCGAGTAGGAGGCCTGGAAGAATGGGGCTCTGGACGGTTTGCCGGAGATCCACGCTACCGCTGCGCTTCTCAGGTCAGCAACTGTGAGAATTCACACGCTGCAAGCTCTGAGACATGAACATGAGGATCCAGAGGAGTCAGAACTCCCCAGTAAGTGGTGATGCGAATGCCAAGTGACGTGCATAGGTAAGCACATGTGTATCGATAAATCCGAATCATAAACATGTCTAGAAAATCGTGTTGTGAGTACAAGCATACAGAAGCAAGTAGATATATAGCAAGTGATATCAAGCAGGGATTACTCATGTTATAATAAGATAAAAGCAGGAGACTGGTGGAATAGAATACGAGTGATAAAGTAGAGTATGAGCAGCTAATATGATAATAATCATAAAACCGAAAATCTGATGAAAAACCTGATGGAAGCAAACTCGGTAAGGCATACAACGGGTACATACGGGCATCTTTTATTATTATTAGTCATCCAACCCATATATCTAGATATGTGTCCTGGCGTACATCTCAACACACATACATCCATATATGAGCAAGTCGAGGTTGGTTCTTGGAAGCTGATGAAGAACTGATAGCTCATACTTATAGTAGTTCCCGTCCGCCTGGGACACAGCCATTGGGGGCCTGAAATCCCCCTAACACGCATCTTCTGGGGGCCTGAAATCCCCCTAACACGAATCATCGGTTTTAGTATTCCACTACTATAAGCAAGGCATCATACCGGCATCCATTACTTCCTCCCTTTCTCCCGTGTAGGCTATCCTTTTTATAGCTTATTAAACATAATTATCAGATTACGGGAATGAGTAGGAACATAACTGGTCATAACAGGAGTACATAACAGGCATAACAGGAGTCATAACAAGCATAACAGGAGTTCATAATAAGAGATCAGGTACTACATTCCCGTAATGTGATAATCATGAGTAGAGAGTTAATCATAACTGGCATCAGGTATTAACATGCCAATGAAAAGTGTTCAGGCAGGTGACAAGTGGTAAGTCATGTCATAACAGGGGGCAGGTGATAAGAGATAACATAACAGGAGGAGGTGTAAGGCAGTAGCATGTCGGGTGTCAGGTGATAACACATCAGTTGTTAAGTGATACAGACTGGTGTGTGTCAAGTGTTAACATAACAAGTATGTACATGACAAGCGATAGAGTAATAGCTGAGCACAATCAAGCGGAGCTGAGCAAGCTGGAGGCACAAACAGCGAACAATGTTTAGACACTAAAGCGCTTGGCGAGGTTACCGGGATGACTCGGCTTAAAGTGCGAGTAGAAAATCCGGCGGTATCTCACTTAGACGAATTTAGTGAATAAAGCGCTGAGCGCTAAGCATGCCTATCAGGCGTAGCTGAAAGACCTGATGGTCTCAACGCACTACTCTTTCAAGGTTGTGGGCGAGAGAGCCCGGAGGCTAAGTACGCTCGGGGTCTAAGCACACTCTCGGTAGCCACCACGAAACCCATAAGGTACAGACCTAGAACCATTGAATAGCCATCCTGAGAGTGTGCAGAACCCAGAGTTGGTACGAGAGTACCTACATGAGATGTTAGTGCCACACGAAAATTCATACGAGCGTGATAATATCTAGACTACCGAGGAGTGGAGAAGCCCGGAGGCTGATAGGGCCCGGAGGCCAAGTAGAAAGCCCGAAAGCTGAAGGGCCCAGAGGCCAAGTAGGGAGCCCGGAGGCTAATGACCACGAAGGGTCAGCCACGCATGGTATAAAGCAATAAAGAGAGTACGTCACAGGCATGGTATATATGTAAGAAATAAACTATCCTAGTACAATCTTTCGTCACGACATATACATGAATAATCACGGGCACTTGGCCACATACAAATACAGGGGCGCAGCCCAATACAAAATACATATAAATACATAATAAAATACACGTTGACCCGATGAAGTGGGGAAAATCAAATAGAGGTGAGGACACTCGCCTAAATCTTTGAAAATACCGAAAACTCTAAAATTCCAGGAACTCACGCATGCGCCATAAAATATAATAATAATTTATATTTTTTTTAGAGAGAGAAAGAGAAGAGGAGAGAGAGAAGAGAGAGAAAGAGAGAGGAGAGAGAGAATATGGAGAGAGATAGAGTGAGAGTGGGGGGGGCAGCAGCCCCCCTCTAGGCACTGCCTGGCTCTGCCAGGTCGTGGCCTGGCCGGAGGTTGGCCGAGGCCAGGGCGCCCGTGGCGGCGCCCAGGGCGGCGCTGGTCGTCGTCGGAGAAGAGGGTGGCGTGAGGCCACCCCAAGGAGGGGGAGAAGGATGAGGTGTTGGTGTTTGGAGGTGGAGAAGAGTTGTGGTGGTGGTGGAGATGGTGATTTTGGTGGTGATTTGAGGTGGTGGTGGAGAAATTGAAGGAGATGGGAGGAGGAGGAGGAGGGTGTTGTAACGGTGGAGTTGGAGTGGAGAAGATGGTGGTGGTGGTGGTTAATTTGAAGAAGATGATGAAGAAGAAGGTGGAGTTGGTGGTGGTTTTGAGGAGGAAGGAGATGGAGATGGTTGATGTTGTTGGAGATGGAGGAGAGGGAAAGAGATGGCCGGAGTTGGGGGGCCTTCCTCGCCGGCGTTGGTGGCTGGAGCGCCAGAGGGGGCGCTGGTTGGGCGTCGGCCAAAGAAATGGAGAAGAAGAAGAAGGAAGGGAGAAGAAGAGAAGGGAGAAGAAAGATAAGGAAAAAAGAAAAAAAAGGAAAAGGAAAAGGGAGAGAGAGATTGATGGAAAGGAGGGGTGATGGGACCGGACCCATGTGGGGGGAGTGTGGGTTCGGCGGTGAAGTGATAGGGGAAAACAAAGGAAAAGAAAGAAAGAAAGGAAAGATTCCAAAAATATAATATTATAATAAGGTCAGAAAATATCGATTGCTCCAGAAAAATTCCCAAAAATACTCAGATGTAGAAAACATCATCCAGAGGAATAATACAAATCTGTTTTTAGAAATAAAATCCCTTTTTCAAATTAAAAATTCTGAAGTCAACCGTCGATACCGGTCTACACCAGGTCGGCCGGATTTTGATAAATTCTGAAAAATCTCAGAAAATGTATTAAAGAAGAAAATATGATTCTAAGATGCAATGAGAAAGCAGAATTCAGAAATACAATTCCGATTGTAAGATAAAAATCCTAAAATCAACCAGCGATACTGGCCGACACCAAGTCCGGTGGAATTTTGATAAATTCAGAAAATTCTATGAAAAAGTATGTAGATAGAAAATGTGATTTTAAGAAATAATGTGAAAATCCATTTCTAGTAATTCTACTCTATTTGTAAATTAAAAATCTGAGAATCGGTCAGTGACACTGGTCGACATCGGTTTTGAAGATTTTCAATTTTATTCAGAAAAATTCCAAAAAAATCATAAAAAATATAGAATATTGGAAAACGATGTTTGAAACTGAAATCGATTAAATCTGAATATCAGAAAGATCAAATCGAGTGATACACTAAGATCGGGTCTCCGATTTAGACTAGGGCTGACTCCGAGTCCACGAATCCAGATCTAAGGCAAAACGATCATATAAATAATTCATAATACAAAACAAATACATGAAGTAAATCAAAAAATATGATCGAAAAATCTAAATACGTAACTAAATACGTATTCCGGGAGCGGGGTGTTACATTCCATCCACCTTACAAAAATTGCGTCCTCGTAATTTCGATAAGGGGTAAAATGAACACAAAGAGGACATGGACAGGAATTATACCAATTAAGATATGAATTATTGCAGGTAGGGCTCTCAAGTCGACTGAACAACAATCGAAATATAGATATCTTCTGCACTTCCTGCTGTATAAATCTTTGAACGATGCCGAATAGTATTAACCTAATAACACAGCTTCACAATAGAATTCCTGCTGTACTGCATACTTAATAGCTCTCCGAGAATAAGTCAGAATACCAAAGATAAAGGAAAACTCTGAAATACTTAGCATAATAAAGAAGACCGATAATTAAGAATTCTGAATATCTGGCGTCGATTATTCTGAAAGATATAGCCAAGAATATAGAATACCTGTAGAGAATCCCGTCTACTGACTTCTGAAAGATAACCCGCTCGCAAATCCATTCTGAGAATACCCAGACTTCATAGAGTTGGCCGAAGAGATCATATAATAGCTTCATTCAGAACTAGCCTCTACCTCCCTAGTCTATTCATATCTTAAGTTGGTATAAAGGCTACGAAAAATCAAAACAGTGGAAAGATGGAAGGTTTTAGGAATCAAAGGAAGGATGATCAAGAAAGAATAGATAACTCTGTACTTGTAGTTGGACTGTATAACCAGGACTCAAGCAATTCCAGTTGCAAATTTCTTTACCATTAATTTGCAATCTGGACGTACTGAGGATGTGAGAGTCTAGGCTCTTATACCATCCTGTAACGCCCCGATCCCGCGGGTACGGAGGCGTTAGTGTGACGTATTTACGCAGGTCAGAAATACCCTCGCGTATATACGCTAAGCATCAGTACAGGCAAGAATTAAAGTACGAAAGAACGTGGTGCATTATACATTCCAACATAATAGTACAATTACAAAGTTATTACCAGATGTGACAAATATTACAAGAACATTACATCACCAATAGGCGCAAATGCGAGAATACAAGGAGATGTACAGTATAAACAGTACAAAAAGAGGCTCAGAGTCATAACAGAAAAACTCTAGAGCCGAGCAGGGGGCTTGAAAGAATGGGGCTCTGGACGGTCTGCCGGAGATCCATGCTACTGCTACGCTTCTCAGGTCAGCAACTGGGAGAATCCACACACTGCAAGCTCTGAGACCTGGACATGAGGATCCAGAGGAGTCAGAACTCCCCCAGCGAGTGGTGATGCGAATGCCAAGTGGTGTGCATAAGTAAGCACATGTGTATCGATAAATCCGAATCATAAATATGTCTAGAAAATCGTGTTGTGAGTACAAGCATACAGAAGCAAGTAGATATATAGCAAATAATATCAAGCAGGGATTACTCATGTTATAATAAGATAAAAGTAGGAGACTGGTGGAATAGAATACGACTGATAAAGCAGGGTATGAGCAGCTAATATGATAATAATCATAAAATCGGAAATCCAATGTAAAACCTGATGGAAGCAAACTCGGCAAAGCATACAACGGGTACATAGTGGCATCTTTTATTGTTATTACTCATTTGACCCATATATCTAGGTATGTGTCCTGGTGTACATCTCAACACACATACATCCATATATGAGTAAGTCGAGGTTGATTTTTGGAAGCTGATGAAGAATTGATAGCTCATACTTATAGTAGTTCCCGTCCGCCTGGGACACAGCCATTGGGGGCCTGAAATCCCCCTAATACGCATTTTCTGGGGGCCTGAAATTCCCCTAACACGAATCGTCGATTTTAGTATTCTACTACTATAAGCAAGGCATCATACCGGCATCCATCACTTTCTCCCTTTCCCCCGTGTAGGTTGTCCTTTTTATAGCTTATTAAACATAATTATCAGATTACGGGAATGAGTAGGAACATAACTGGTCATAACAGGAGTACATAATAGGCATAATAGAAGTCATAACAATCATAACGGGAGTTCATAATAAGAGATCAGGTACTACATTCCCGTAATGTGATAATCATAAGTAGAGAGTTAAGCATAACTGGTATCAAGTTTTAACATGCCAATGACTAGTGTTCAGGCAGGTGACAAGTGATAAGTCATGTTATAACAGGGGACAGGTGATAAGAGATAACAAACAGGAGTGTTGGCCCAAAGGCCATTATCCCGGTTATTTTGATGATAGCAAAACATATTTAGTTATGTATTTAATAATCTTGATTTTAAAGTATTTCAGGTTCAAGAAACAGATTTTGACGACTCCGCTAAAAGACTCACAAATTTGGAGTTCGCCCAACATTTGCATTCCCAAGCTAAAGCACATAGGAAGCTTCGGAATTTGCGTTGAAGAAAAGTTCAAGAAGAAGATCAAGACTTGCTTAAGAATCCAAGATTTGTACTTTGTTTATTTTCATTTTAGAATATTTTGTCAAAACTAAATAGTAGAAGTAGAGATATGGGATATCACACACACACATTTTCTAGAGTGGTTTATGGCTTCAAAATAATTTCTATTTCTATTTCCAAACTCAGTTTTAGTTGAATATATCTATTTTGGAAATACGTTTTTAGAGAGACTAGTTTTTGGGAAAAACATTTCATTGAAAATCAAGTTTTTATCAAAAGAATTTTTACCAAGTATTTTACCTTGATAGTAGTATGACACATGCTCATACTCTATGATTTTTCAAGACCAAAATATTTTATCCAAGACCCAAAACCCAAACCCAAAATTTTCCAGGTTCTGTGAATTCTGATTTTCAGAAATTCACAGTGACCGGTCGACCGGCAGTCGACCGGCACTCGACCGACATGCACATTTGTGCATATGCGTATCAGTCGACCGGGAGTCGACCGATACTCGACCGGCCCCCAACCTGCTGCTCTCTGGAAATGCCAGTCGACCGACCCGGTCGACCGGTGAGCCCCAACGGTCGGATTTTTGACCGTTGGCGGTCGACCGACCCGGTCGACCGGTAGTCTGTCAAAAAGTCTGACAGACTCAACAGCTATTTTTTCTGACTTTTTGACTTTTGGGATTTGTCTCCAACGAATCTCTTGAGCAGTTTTTGACCCCTATAAATAGGTGGTCACTTCATATGAAATGACTAATGATTTTAGAGCTATCAAGTGCAATTTTACAAAAGTTTCAAAGATTTCCAAAGTTTTCAAAAGAAAAGATTTTTCTCTCCAAAGCCTAAATTTCCATCACCTTTCTTGGAGCCTATTCCTCTACTTCTCTCTAGTTTTGCACTACACAATCCCATACTCTAAGTCTACTATTTGGTTCTAGGATTGTGCTTAGTGAGCTCTTTGTAAAGTGGTCAAGTGTGATCACTTCCATTGTAATTGAGTGAAGTTGTAGAGGCATCGGCCTCAAGGCGAGCTAGTGTGCTCAAGGTGGTGAAGTGTCATCACGGGAGACGGACAAGTGTTGTCCTTGTATTGTTGATCCGGTGGGATCCTCAATAGTGGAAATCCTTCAAGTGTGAAGGCGGGGACGTAGAGCGTGGCTCGAACCTCGGAAACATATCGGCGTGTTTGCGTTTGCTCAAATTTCTCTAACTCTATCTCTTTTATTACTTGCAATTTACATTGTCCTTTACTTGCAAGAAATATTGTATTGTGCTAATTGTTTAGAGTTAAATTTTAAATTCCGCATAATTGCCATTATCATATAGCCATCACCTATTCACCCCCCTCTAGGTGATTTCAAGGAGCAGGTGTCGAGTAGTAGCATGTCAGGTGTTAGGTGATAACACATCAGTTGTTAAGTAATACAGACTGGTGTGTGTCAAGTGTAACATAACAAGTATGTACATGGCAAGCGATAGATTAATAGCTGAGCACAATCAAGCGGAACTGAGCAAGCTGGAGGCACAAACAGCGAACAGTGTTTAGACACTAAAGTGCTTGGCGAGGTTACCGGGATGACTCAGCTTAAAGTGCGAGTAGAAATCCAGCAGCATCTCACCTAGACGAATTTAGTGAATAAAGCGTTGAGCGCTAAGCATGCCTACCAGGCGTAGCTGAAAGACCTGATGGTCTCAGGGCACTTCTCTTTAAGGTTGTGGGCGAGAGAGCCCGGAGGCTAAAGTACGCTCGGGGTTTAAGCACACTCACGGTAGCCACCACGAAACCCATAAGGGTACAAGCCTAGAACCATTGGATAGCCATCCTAAGAGTGTTCAGAACCCAGAGTCGGTACGAGAGTACCTGCACGAGATGTTAGTGCTACACGAACATTCATACGAGCATGATAATATCTAGACTACGAGGAGTGAAGAAGCCCGGAGGCTGATAGGGCCCGGAGGCCAAGTAGAAAGCCCGAAAGCTGAAGGGGCCGGAGGCCAAGTAGGGAGCCCGGGGGCTAACGACCACGAAGGGTCAGCCACGCATGGTATAAAGCAATAATGAGAGTACATCACATGTATGATATATATGCAAGAAATAAACAATCCTAGTACAAGCATTCGTCACGGCTTATACATGAATAATCACGGGCACTTGGCCACATACAAATACTGGGGCGCAACCCAATACAAAATACATATAAATACATAATAAAATATACGTCGACCCGATGAAGCGGGGAAAACAAAATGGAGGCGAGGACACTCTCCTAAATCTTTAGAAATGCTGAAAACTCTGAAATTCCAGGAACTCCCGCATGCGCCATAAAATTAATTAAGAGGAGAGAGAGAAGAGAGAGAAAGAGAGAGAGAGAGGTGAGAGAGAATCTGGGGGGAGAGAGAGAGAGTGAGAATGGGGGCAACAGCCCCCTTCTAGGCACGGCCTGGCAGGAGGTTGGCCGAGGCCAGGGCGCCCGCGGCGCCCAGGGCGGCGCTGGTCACCGCCAGAGAAGGGGGTGGCGTGCGGCCACCCCAAGGTGGGGGAGAAGGATGAGGTGTTTGTTGGCCCAAGGTTACAATCACCCGGTTTTAGTGTTTTGATGATCACAAAATATATATAGTTATTTGTACTAATCAAGTTTAAGTGTTTAGCATTATTTCAGGGTTCTAAGGATTCATGATGTTTTTTCCCCTAAAGGAAGGTGGTGTTGACTCAAGATAACTCAAATACGGGATCAAGAATTCAAGTAACTCAACGATGCATATGGAAAAGCCCGATTGAAAATCTTTTAGTCTCCTTAACCCTTGTAAGGATTTTAGTATATTAAAGAGTAAGGATATGATAAGAGTGCTCAAGACGCTACACACACAAAAATACACTTTTTAAAAATATAAGTTTTGGGTAGTGTTTGTTTTATTACAAGTTTGGTATGAATACATGTCTCATAATTCTCCAAATTTTTATATCTAGTTTAGAAAATGTATTTTATCTTCTATACCATGCTACACAACCCTCAAACAAATTCAAAATATTTTAAAAATTATTTCTAAATTCAAAATTCTGTTTAATTTTCATTTTAGGCCATTACGGTCGACCGGCCGGTCGACCGACACTGTTTCAGGCCCTAACGGTCGATCGGTCGACTGATTGCATGACCCTTTCTCTCAGGTTGTGCCGGTCAACCGGCAGTTCAAAAATCTCTTTTTTAAATTACCTAGCGGTCGACCGGAGCCAAGGCTATTTGCCAAATGGTAAGATGGTCGACCGGCCGGTCGATCGACAGCTGTCCAGACTGACACCAACGGCTCTATTTCTGATCTGTTTTGTTTTTATGGGTTCCAACGGCTATTTCTTATTTCAAGTGGTTAAACTCACCCCTAATGACCTAGTATCACTTATGAATGGTATTTATCTTTTGCCTATAAATAGAGGTCATGGGTCTTTGGTTTTCCACAAGAAAAATATCCAAGTTTCAAGTGTTTTCAAGAGAAGAAATGTTTCTTTGCTTTCTATTTTCAAAGCTCTTTCTATTGCAAATTTTTTTTCAGTTGGTTTTAAGTCTTTAAAGTCTTTTGCTACTGAAATTTTTCTCTCACTTTACTTCTTGAGCTAAAAATCATACTCCACTCTATAAGAAGTTGTAAGAGAGTGTTTGTAGTCTTTCTAGATCACCAAGTGATTTGTATTCCTTTGAGTTGTGGTTCCTCTTGTGTAGAGGATAGATTGTTGGAATTGGGTACTCCGGTCTTGTGTAGACCAAGTTGTATTCTCTTAGGTGTAAGATTCCTGTAAGGAAGTTCCCTTTGTGGATTTAGTGAAAATCTTTCATAGTGGTGAAGGCGGGGACGTAGAGCAGTGACTCGAATCTCGAAACAAATTCTCTTATGTTTGCGATTGATTTCTTCTTTCTCTTTATTGCTTTACATTCTTATACTTGTGATACTCTTGCCTTGTTTTTCAATATTACATTCATTTCATCCACTTGCATTTTTGGTCTATACTCAAAGCAACAAGGAAGCAATTACGCACCTCAACTCATAATCTAGAGGAATCAAAAAGGAGAAGTTCTAGAGCCCTTCACGGAAAATTCGGCTTCAATTTCTTATTTTGGGTGACCGCTTGCGTCATACATCAACTAATTTTTTAAAAAGTTCACTTGATTAGCATAAACTCCTATTCACCCCCACTCTAGGTGTTTTTCAATTGGTATCAGAGCTTTGGTCTCTAGTTTCTTGGCTTAACAACTTTAGAGAGATCCTTTATTACTAATCATCTTTTCATATTTCATCCTCATACACATTAGTAAAGATGGCTGAAGGTATTAAGACCCCACCCAAGTTTGATGGCCTTAACTTTCCCATATGGAAGGTTAAAATGACCGTGTTTTTGCAATCCTTAGGAAGCCAGGTTGCAAAGGCGGTGACTAAACCTTTTAGCGCACCCTTGGCGATGAGGACACTTGATCCGATATTGCTACGAAAGAGTTTGATGCTAATGCTAGGGCACACTATGCCTTACTTCAAGCTCTTAATGATGATGACATTGCTAGAGTCATACACTGCAAATCCGCATATGAGATTTGGACTCACCTTTTAGTCACTCATGAGGGAACATCACAAGTAAAGAGGGCTAAAATTGACCTCTTACATTCTCAATATGAAAATTTTTCCATGCAAGAAAATGAGTCTATTAATGAATGGTTACCAAGTTTATAAAAATAACTAACGGTCTTGCTTCCTTAGGTGACGGCATTGACAACGATCAAAAGGTGAGGAAGATCATTCGTGTACTCCCTCCATCTTGGGAAGTCAAAGCTACAACCTTGAAGGAGCTCAACGACAAGGAGGAAATGGAGCTCATTGGTCTTATTGGGAACCTTAAAACTCATGAGATAGAAAGAAAGGCTAGAGAAGAGATGGCTCCTCTAAAGAAGAAAGCAATCGCTTTCAAAAACTCTTCCACCTACTCTGATGAAGATGATGATGAAGATCTCTCTCTCTTCTTGTGAAGAATGTTCGGAGAATGTACAACAAAGCAAAATTTCAAAATAGAAGAAGATGGCAAGGAAAAGAAGAAAAGAAGATCATTTGCTTCAATTGCCGGAAGCCGGGGCACATCGTTGCGGAGTGTCCGAAAAATAAGAGCAAGCCCTCCACCTCAAAGAAGCCCTACAAGAAGAAGGCTTTAAAGGCTACATCGGATTCGGAGAGTGAATCCGACGAAGAAGTTGACACAGCCCACATGTGTTTCATGACAAATGATAACACAAATAAGGTAACCCCCGAATCATCTATTGACGATTGTGAATTATCAATGGATGAATTAGAAGAAGCTTTCGAAGAATTAACTCATAATTATGATTTTCTTAAAAAGAAATATTTATAATTGAAAAAGGAAAATGAAACTCTTAACCACAAAGTTTTCATGCTCACAAAAGAAAAGGATGATTTGTTTTCAACTCTCACTTCTACTCAAAAAGATTTTGATGCTTATAAGATTTCTTATAAAGCTAAAATTTTTTGATAGATAAAAATGAGATTTTCATGCTAAAGAATAAAATTAACTCTTTGGGAGAAGTTTTAAAGAAATGTGAATTTGACAAAGCAAGATTGGAGGCTATGTTTCCTAAGAAACATATCCCAAAGAGTAATACTAATGCTCCACACACTCATATTCATAAATCACAACATGTGCACACACATCATGCTAAACACATACCAAAAATCAAACATGTTCACACTCTACACACACATCATGCATTCATGTATGACAAAATTTATGCATGCACTGTGGTCGAAAGGGTCACTTGGCTAAATTTTATTTTGATAGAATAAATGCCTCAAATAATCATGTTTGGGTTTGTAATGCTAACATTAAAGGACCCAAGAAAATTTGGGTACCAAAGTCAACTATTATGTTACATGATGTAGGTACAATCCGAAGCTCAAAGACGTAGGAGCGGTGGTATCTTGATAGTGGTTACTCAAGGCACATGACATGGGATATCAACAACTTTGCAACCCTATCAAGATACCATGAAGGTGGCACCGTCACCTTCGGGGATGACTCCAAAGGCAAGATTGTCGGTATAGGTAACATTAAACTTGGTTCATCTCCTTTGATTGAAAATGTTGCTTTAGTTGATGGCCTCAAGCATAATCTCTTGAGTGTTAGTCAACTTTGTGATAAAGGTTTTAATATGATTTTGATGACTTAGCTTTTAATGTATTTGATAGACAAACTAATGCATGTATACTTTTCGGATTTCATGAAAACAATGTATACATGATTGACATGTCTAATATGCAATGCAATGCCACTTGTTTGAATGCCTTCAATGATGACTCTTGGTTGTGGCGTAGGAGATTAGGCCATATTTCGTTTGACCATCTACTTAGAATAAACAAGGAAACGGTGAAAGGTATTCCTTATTTGAAATTTGAAAAGGACCGCATTTGCGATGTGTGCCAACTTGAGAAACAAACTAAGTCCTCTTTTAAATCTATCAATGACATCTGACATCACGACCCTTGGAGTTAATTCATATGAATTTGTTTGGTCCTACCAAAGCCAAAAGTCTAAGTGGGAATCATTTTGCTTTTGTATTGGTTGATGATTTTTCTCGTTTTACTTGGGTTTTCTTTTTAGAACATAAAAATCAAGCCTTTTTACATTTTTAAGTGTTTAGGAAAAGAGTTGAAAAGGAAAAAGATTCTTCAATTTTACGAATAAGGAGTGATGGAGGTGGTGAATTCAATAGCCAAACCTTTATCAGTTACTGCAAAGAAAATGGAATTAAACATGAATTATCGTGTCCTAGAACTCCACAACAAAATGGAGTAGTTGAGAGGAAAAATCGAACATTACAAGAAATGACTAGGACTATGATAAATGAATACAGTCTCCCTCAATACCTGTAGGCCGAGGCTGTAAACACATCTTGTTACATATCGAATAGGATTTTCTTTTGCAAAAACACTTCTAAAACTTCTTTCGAAATTTACTATTCAAGAAAACCAAATGTTTCTTATTTTAAAATTTTTGGTTGTAAATATTTTGTTTTAAATACTAAAGATAATTTAGGTAAGTTTGCTGTAAAATCCTATGAAGCTATTTTTGTTAGTTATTCTAACACTAGTAAAACTTATAGAGTCTTCAATAAATCATCTATGACTATTGAAGAATCTATACATGTAAAGTTTGAGGAATCTAATATTTTATTGAGAATGTTGTAGAAATAGATTCTTTAGGTGAAGACATGGAGATGATAACTTTGAAGGACTCACCTATACAAGAAGACAAGCCAAAGATTGATGTGCAAAGTGAAGTTCAAGAAGTTGAAGTGGAGTCATCATAACCACTTCCAAAGGATTGGAGATTCACTCCACTGTTGGTTCCGAGATAATGTCAAATGCGGAACTATCTCTGTTGGCAATTATGGATCTAAAAATACCCAAGTCAACACAAAGCTAAAAACAAGAAGGATTAATTTTAAGCGAATAAATAAACTTGCAAAAAGGAAAACAAATCTCAGAAAATAGACAAACGCAAACAAGAGAGATTTATCCTGGTTTGGTCCTTGTGACCTACATCTAGTCCCCAAGCCACCCGCTTGAGATTTTCCTTTATCCTTGATTTTGTACACCCAAAATCACAACCATGCACACCACTTGTCAAATCCCCTTTGCCAAATGTGTACACCTTCTCTTCTACCAAGAGAACACACTTAACCTTGTACAACTGCCTCTACACCAAGAAGCCACCCGTGTATAATGATCACCTTGTACAACTGCCTCTACACCAAGAAGCCACCCGTGTACAATGATTGCTTTGAGTATTACAACTTTCCTATTAGCCTTGGTAATGTGTATGTGGACAAGGTCTAGTATAGGAGACAAGAACTTCAGAGGACTTCACAATGGAAATTGACTTTTGGTGAAGAACAGAAGTTGAAAAACAGTTTTCAGATTGACAGAACTTTTGGCTTTGGAAAACTGAAGATTTTTCTTAGTATTTGGCCTTTGGACTAACCACCCTATTTATAGATGAAGACTAGGGTTAGTTAGGGTAGTTATAGGAGCAATTCAAACAATTAGAACGTTGGAATTCGTTGCACAAAAGACCAGATAAGAAAAACTGTCCAACAGTTAGAAACTGTCTATAGTCGACTTGCCTTTTGAGTTAGTCGACTAGCCTACGCAAATTTCCTACTATTAGTCGACTAGGTTTGACTATAAGTCGACTAGGTCATGAATAGTTCAAGTGATAATTTTCTGGATAACTGAATCAAGTCGACTGCAACTTCTTATAAGTCGACTGGATCAGCTATTAGTCGACTAGGGGCAAGGGTTAGTCGACTACACTTTGCTATTAGTCGACTATATTTTACTGTCAAGTCGACTAATGCATAAACAGAGAGTTGGGTCTGTTTTGGACACAAGACTTAGTCGACTAGGGTTTGGATTAAGTCGACTACACATGTTATTAGTCGACTTGTCATAGGTATTAGTCGACTAATGGACATTGATATGGTGTGTGTGTGTGTGTCAAGGCTTTTTACATGCTATTTTATCTTTACAAAATACATCATATCAACTCTCCTTGGGACATCTTGATCATGTAGAACTCTTGATTCGTCATGTGTTAGAACTCCAAATGACATGCGTCACATAAGTCTTCATCAAAACAAGTTCCAACATCCACATCATCCTAAGGATCTCATTATAGGTGATGTATCAAAAGGGGTAACAACCTGTTCTAAACTCCATGATCTTTGTGGCCATTATGCTTTTATTTCTCATTTTGAACCAAAGAACATCCTCGAAGCCGAGGGCGACTCATATTGGTTGCTTTCCATGCAAGAGGAACTCAATCAATTTGAGCGCAACCAAGTTTGGCATCTTGTCCCTAGACTCCATGATAGACCAACAATTGGCACTAAATGGATTTTTAGAAACAAGATGGATGAGTCGGGCAATGTTGTTAGGAATAAAGCTAGGTTAGTGGCCCAAGGTTACATCCAAATCAAAGGAATCAATTTTGAGGAAACCTTCGCACTCGTAGCACGGCTTGAAGCCATACAGATAACACTTGCTTTTGCTTCCTATAAAGATTTAAAACTTTTTCAAATGGATGTCAAAAGTGCATTTTTAAATAGGTTTATTGAAGAGGAGGTGTATGTTGAACAACCCCCCAGGTTTGTTGATCCTACACATCCAGATTTTGTTTTCAAATTAGACAAAGCTTTATATGATTTAAAACAAGCTCCTAGAGCTTGGTATGAAAGACTTTCATCATTTCTTATTTCTAATAGTTTTTCTAAAGGAACAATAGACACCACTTTGTTTACTAAACATGTTGAAAATAATATTCTTATTGTTCAAATATATGTTGATGATATTATATTTGGTTCTACTAATGAAAAATTTTGCAAAGATTTTGAATCATGTATGAAGGAGGAATTTGAGATGTCTATGATGGGCGAACTTAACTACTTCCTTGGTCTCCAAATCAAGCAACGGGGTAATGGGATTTTTATAAATCAAGCCAAGTACACGAAAGAACTCATCAAGAAATTTGGGCTTGAAGGGGTTAAGACAAGCAAAACTCCCATGGCCACCACCACAAAACTTGACAAGGATGAACAAGGTATAAATGTAGACATTTAAACTCTATCATAGCATGATTGGTAGTTTATTATATTTAACGGCTAGTAGGCCGGATATTATATTTTGTATTTGTCTGTGTGCTAGATTTCAGTCGTGTCCTAAATAGTCTAATTTTATTGCGGTAAAATACATTATTAGATATCTTAAGGGCACCATTGGAATGAGTTTGTGGTATCCGAAGATCGGATAATTTTTCATGACGAGTTTTTCAGATGCCGACTATGCGGGTTGTAGAGTGGATAGGAAGAGTACAAGTGGAACCTGTTAGTTTCTAAGAAATTGCTTTGTTTCATGGTCTTCCAAGAAGCAAAATTTTGTAGCCCTCTCAACCGCCGAGGCGGAGTATATTATGACCGGGGCTTGTTGTGCACAAGTCCTTTGGATGAAACATACTCTCCTTGATTATGATTTGCATTATGACCATATTAAGATATTTTGTGATAATATTAGTACTATTCATATGACTAAAAATGTAAATCAACATAATAAGACAAAGCATATTGACATTCGATATCACTTTCTTAGAGATCATTATGAGAAAGGTGATATTGAAATTGATTATGTTTTCACCGATTTTCAACTTGCGGATATTTTTACTAAACCACTAGATTATAACCGATTTTCATTTATTTGTGGTGAATTAAATGTTTGTATCATGGATTCATGATATTTTTTTACTCTTCAAAAATATTTTGTTGGCTTGACCCTTTTTGATGCATGACAAAAAGGGGGAGAAATACTTTTGAGTTATTATTTCTTTTTCATGCCTACTTTTTCATTCTTGTTTTTATTTGTAAAGAACATATTCCTTTTATATATACTTGATAGATAGCATGATTTGAGAGGGAGCTTTTTCAAGCTCCTTTTCCATTTTTCAAAAAATAACTCATATGTTTTGTCATCATCAAAAAGGGGGAGATTGTTGGCCCAAGGTTACAATCACTCGGTTTTAGTGTTTTGATGATCACAAAATATATATAGTTATTTGTACTAATTTAGTTTAAGTGTTTAAGATTATTTCAGGGTTCTAAGGATTCATGATGTTTCTTCTCCTAAAGGAAGGTAGTATTGACTTAAGACAACTTAAATACGGGATCAAGAATTCAAATAACTCAACGATGCATATAAAAAAGCCCGATTGAAGATCTTGCAGTTTCCTTAACCCTTGTAAAGATTTTAGTATGTTAAAGAGTAAGGATATGATAAAAGTGCTTAAGAAGTTACACACACAAAATACACTTTTCAATAATACAAGTTTTGGGTAGCGTTTGTTTTATTGCAAGTTTGGTATTAATACATGTCTCATAATTCTCCAAATTTTTATATCTAGTTTAGAACATGTATTTTATCTCCTATACCATACTACACAACCCTCAAACAAATTCAAAAATTATTTCTAAGTTCAAAATTCTGTTTAATTTCCATTTTAGGCCATTACGGTCGACCGGCCGGTCGACCGACACTGTTTCAGGCCTTAACGGTCGACCGACCGGTCGACCGACTGCATGACCCTTGCTCTCAGGTTGTGCTGGTCGGTCGATCGGCAGTTCAATAATCTCTTTTTTAATTGCCTGGCGGTCGACCGGGCGGTTGACCGGAGCCAACGATTATTTGCCAAATGGTAAGCCAGTGGACCGGCCGGTCGATCGGCAGCTGTCCAGATTGACACCAACGGCTCTATTTCTGATCTGTTTGTTTTTTTTATGGGTTCCAACAGCTATTTCTTGTTTTCAAGTGGTTAAACTCACCCCTAATGACCTAGTATCACTTATGAATGGTATTTATCTTTTGCCTATAAATAGAGGTCATGTGTCTTTTGTTTTCCACAAGAAAAATATCCAAGTTTCAAGTGTTTTCAAGAGAAGAAGTGTTTCTTTGATTTCCACAAAGTTCTTTCTATTGCAAAAATTTTTTCAGTTGGTTTTAAGTCTTTTGCTACTGAAATTTTTCTCTCACATTACTTCTTGAGCCAAAAATCATACTCCACTCTATAAGAAGTTGTAAGAGAGTGTTTGTGGTCTTTCTAGATCACCAAGTGATTTGCATTCCTTTGAGTTGTGGTTCCTCTTGTGTAGAGGATAGATTGTTGGAGTTGGGTACTCCGGTCTTGTGTAAACCAAGTTGTATTCCCTTTGGTGTAAGATTCCTGTAAGGAAGTTCCCTTTGTGGATTTAGTGAAAATCCTTCATAGTGGTGAAGGCGGGGACGTAGAGCAGTGGCTCGAACCTCGAAACAAATTCTCTTGTGTTTGCGACTGATTTCTTCTTGCTTTACATTCTTATACTTGTGATACTCTTGCCTTATTTTTTAATATTGCATTCATTTCATGCACTTGCATTTTCGGTCTATACTCATATCAACAAGGAAGCAATTACGCACCTCAGCTCATAATCTAGAGGAATCAAAGAGGAGAAGTTCTAGAGCTCTTCACGGGGAATTCGGCTACAATTTCTTATTTTGAGTGACTGCTTGCATCATACATCAACTAGTTTTTTAAAAAGTTCACTTGATTAGCATAAACACCCATTCACCCCCTCTCTAGGTGTTTTTCAGTGTTGGTGTTTGGAGGTGGAAAAGAGTTGTGGTGGTGGTGGAGATGGTGATTTTGGTGGTGATTTGATGTGGTGATAGAGAAATTGAAGGAGATGGGAGGAGGAGGAGGAGTAGGGTGTTGTAAGGGTGGAGTTGGAGTGGAGAAGGTGGTGGTGGTGGTTAATTTGAAGAAGATGATGAAGAAGAAGAAGGTGGATTTGGTGGTGGTTTTGAGGAGGAAGGAGATGGAGATGGTTGATGTTGTTAGAGATGAAGGAGAGGGAAGGAGATGGCCAGAGTTGGGGGGCCTTCCTCATCGGCGTTGGTGGCTGGAGCGCCAAATGGGACGCTAGTTGGGTGTCGGCCAAAGAAATGGAGAAGAAGAAGAAGGGAAGGGAGAAGAAGAGAAGGGAGAAGAAAGATAAGGAAAAAAGAAAAAGAAAAAGAAAAAGAAAAAGAAAAGGGATAGAGAGATTGATGGAAAGGAGGGGTGATGGGACCGGACCCATGTGGGTGTGTGTGTGTGTGTGTGGGTTCGACGGTGAAGTGATGGGGGAAAGAAAGGAAAAGAGAAAGAAAGAAAGGAAAGATTCCAAAAATATAATATTATAATATGGTCGGAAAATATCGACTGTTCCAGAAAAATCCCCAAAAATACCAGAGGTAGAAAACATCATCCTAAGGAATAATAAGAAATCTGTTATCAGAAATAAAATTCCATTTTCAAATTAAAAATCCTGAAGTCAACCGTCGATACCGGTCTGCACTGGGTCGGCCGGATTTTGATAAATTCTGAAAAATCTCAGAAAATATATTAAAGAAGAAAATATGATTCTAAGATGCAATGTAAAAGACGAATTTAGAAATTCAATTCTGATTGTAAACTAAAATTCTTGGAATCAACCAGCGATACTGGTTGACACCAAATCCGGTGGAATTTTGATAAATTCAGAAAATTCTCAGAAATAGTATTTAGATAGAAAATGTGATTTTAAGAAATAATGTGAAAATTAATTTCTAGTAATTTTACTCTGTTTGTAAATTAAAATTTCGAGAATCGTTCAGCAGCACTGGTCGACACCGGTTTTGAAGATTTTCAATTTTATTCAGAAAATTCCAAAAAATCATAAAAATATAGAATATTGGAAAATGATGTTTGAAACTAAAATTGGTCAAATCTGAATACAAAAAAGATCAAATCGAGTAATACACTAAGATCGGGCCCCCGGTTCAGACTAGGGCTGACTCCGAGTCCACGAATCCAGATCTAAGGCAAAACGATCATATAAATAATTCATAATACAAAACAAATACATGAAGTAAATCAAAAAATATGATCAAAAAAATCTGAATACGCAACTAAGTACGTATTCTGGGAGCGGGGTGTTACATGCAAATTGTAGCATGCCGGGTGACAGGTGATAACATGACATGAGGGTGATATTAGGTAGGTGACAAGAGACAACATGGTATATGTAAGCACATTCAAGCGAAAGCATGTCAGGTGATACAGGAAAACCAATGCTTGTTATAAGGGATTGGTACAAATACCGAAAAATCATGCATTTTCAGGAAAAATAATATAAGTAAGATTTCAAACTCTTCACAACCATGAATAGAAGAATCGATAAACTGGAAAGTAAGTAATTCAGCAAGTAAGAGAATATCCAAGCGGAGATAAGAGGAGCTGGAGTGGAGCTAATGAACAACACTAAATGCTATCATGCTCGGTGAGGTTACCACTCACAGTGTAGCTAGATACACGTGTCGCAGCAAGCGAATGAACGCCATACGACCGCTTACGGTGAAGCCACGCTCACGGGATAACTTTGCTCAAATAGAGTAAGCGATAAAGTGTTGACGCTAGGTCCGCCTACCAGGCATAGCATAGAGAAAGTCCAGAGGACTTTAAACCTCAGAGAGTTTGAACCCAGAGGTTAGGCCCGAAGGCAAGAGTACCTGCGGAAGGTGTTAGTTCCAAACAACGCACATATAGAATATTGTTTATAATGTTACAAGTATTCGTCACAGGCATATACATATAAAATACTGGGCTTTCAGCCTCTTACAAATATAGGAGCACATTCCAATACAAAATGTGAATGCAGATACAAATACATAATACATTGTAAGTCAACCCGACGATGCGGGAAAGTTCAAAGGGAAAGCGAGAACACTGGCCTAAATCTTTAAAAAACACTGTGAAATCTCTGATATCTAAAATTCAGTAACCAACGCGAAAACACATTAAAGAGAAAATAGAGAGAGAAGGAAATTAAGAGAGAGAAAGAGAATGGGAGAGAGGAGAGAGAAAAAGAGAGCTAGAGAGAGAAGTTCACACAGAGAGAGTGTGTGTGTGTAAAGGAGGGAGAGAGAGAGAGAGTGTGTGTATAGGGAGACGCGGGGTTGAGAGTGAGACGTAGGGCATGGGAGTCGCACTGCGTAGATGCCATAAATGCGGGGTTCGAGACCCGCCATTTAGGCCATAACACGAGAAGAACGCAGACGCGGGCATGTGCTCTGCGTCGCGTTGATACAAAAATGCGAAGGTCGCGTTAAGGAATTGTTTAGGCACGGAGGGTGAGCGGCACGTCTGGCAATTAACAGAGAGAGACAGGGAGATGAGAGAGATGCAGAGAAGGAGAGAACTGAATTACAGGGAACAAAGAAAGAAAGAATGGAAAAGAAAGAAGGAAAAAGAAGAAGAAAGAAAGAAAGAAGGGAAGAAAAGAAAATAAGGAAAGAAAGAAGAAGGGAAGGGGAACAGAGAGAGACAGGGAGATGAGAGAGATGCAGAGAAGGAGAGAACTGAATTACAGGGAACAAAGAAAGAAAGAATGGAAAAGAAAGAAGGAAAAAGAAGAAGAAAGAAAGAAAGAAGGGAAGAAAAGAAAATAAGGAAAGAAAGAAGAAGGGAAGGGGGAGGAAGGCCGGCCATGGCTTAGCCGGCGGTCGCCGGAGGTGGCCGAAGGCGGCCAGAGGCAGTGGTCAAGGCCCAAAGAAGGAGTGGGTGATGGTGCAAGTCTAGTTCAAAAGAGAAATTTGGAGTTTTGAAAAGGTGTTTCAGAGAGCGACGGATAGGTTCGTCGGAAAGAGCACGACGAGAAGAAGAACTTGGTGTGATTATTGGTGACCGAAGTGGTGTAGGTGGTGGTGGAAATGGTGGAGAAGAAAATGGTGAAATGGATTGTTTTGGTAGAAAAAGGAAGAAGAAGATGGTGGTGAAGTTGGTGTTACGGTTGTTGTTGTTGTTGAAATGGAGGAGAAGAAGGAGGAGAGAATGGTGGTGGAAATGGTGGTGGAGAAGATGGAGAGGGTGGCCGGCCAAGGCATGATCCAGATTTGGGCTGCTGTCCGTTGGTTGCTGGAGATGAAGGAAAGGAAGAAAATGAAAGAGAGAGAAAGAAAGGGGTTGTATATATAAGGGAGAGTTTGATTATTACAAGATTGCCATCACAACCAAATGAGACTTGCGTCTCATTCAAAATGAGGGCCGCGTCTAGCCAGACCAGCATCTGGCCAATTTTAAGTCAGACGCGGAGATGAGCTCCGCGTCGAAGGAAACGCGAGTGTCGCGTTTGACAGAACAGACAAAAAGTCATAATGACTTGATCAGAGTTGATTTGAAGAACATTAAATACAGAAAGAAAGAGAATCTCTGCATTAAAGACTAGATCTGCGTCTGGTGATTCTCGCGTCTGAGGAGGAGAGAGAAAATGGGTAAAGAGAAAAAAATCTAGATAAAATTCCAGTATCTAGGAAAAACACCGAAACTTCAGAAAAGCCCAGAAAATAAAGTAACTCGGAATGATTTCTAAAAATTCTCAAAAATAATAAATATTAATTTAAGATGTTTGGTGACATTGGATCAGAAATTCAATTCTATTTTCAAAATAGAAATCCTGAAATCCACCGTCGATACTGGTCCATACCGAGTCGACCGGATTTTGATAAATTCTGAAAAATTTTCAAAAATGCATTTAGATAGAAAATATAATTTTAAGAGATAACTGTGAAAGCATTTTGTAGAAATTTAACTCTATTTGTAAATTAAAAATTTGAGAATAGATCAGTGACACTAATCGACATTGGTTTTGAAGATTTTCAATTTAATTAAGAAAAATTTCAGAAAATCATAAAAAATCTAAAATATTGAAAAATGATGTTTGAAACTAAAATCAATCAAATCTGAATATCAGAAAGATCAAATCGAGCAATACCTCGGGTCTCCGGTTCAGACTAGGGCTAACTCCGAGTCCAAGAATTCAGATCCAAGGCAAAATGATCATATAAATAATTCATAAAGTAAAACAAATACAGGAAGTAAATCAAAAAATATGATAAAAAAACTGAATACGCAACTAAGTACGTATTCTGGGAGCGGAGTGTTACACCAACGTAGAGTTGATCATATCCGAAATGGCGAGCAAAGCGGCAGAGGATATATGGTTCCAGATAGCAGATGTCTCTGCTCCGGTATAGAAAATGAGAAGGCCTGATGCTGACCAGCCACTCGAAGACTCTACGGGTCAACGATGTCCTACCGTCCCCGGCATCCTTGAACTTCTCGCTATATCCAGCATCTCGGATATGAGGGAAACACTGGAAGAGATTGTACATGTCGTGGCGGCACAACAATTTACGGACCGCGGCCACATAGATCCGTGCCAACGAAGACCCTTCGAACCGGCGAAGGTGCACCATCCGAACGCCCTCTGAAGGATCCTCCCCAAGTTAGATGATAGCTGAACAATGTAGAGCGAACCATGCCATCAGATAAGTGTATGACAATCCAATTCTAGGGTTCGGTCTGTCGCGAGGTAAGACTGTTCCTTTACCTCTCTTCGTGGTAGGTGGTCTGCAGAAGGCCTCCGTCAATGCACGAAGACCTCGTTGTATATAGCACACCATGACTGGGAGAAGCCCTAGAGAGCGGCCGTGCACCAAGCGAACGATTGGCAACAGAGCCGTCGGGAGAATAACATCGTTAGAGGGAGATGACACTATACATCTCTTCAACCAAACTGAGAAGAACCCGGCCAACAGCGCCTTTTGGGATATCGGTTGACGGGCGTAGTTGTGGAAGCTATTGAGAATATCCCTCTTTTCGTAGATGCCATTGTCTTCTTCCAGAACAACGTCTCCATGGGCCTGCTCCCTCATCCTTCAGAGGATATACTCTTCCACAATCCTGAGTTGAGCCTCTTCAGGGGCATTCTCCAGGTTGGGGAACAAATAATCCACCCAACTCTTCAAACTGTTCGAACCTCCCTTATAACTACCATGCACATCCGAGCAGATGTAAAAATGACACATTAGCTCCTGGTAGGTCTCGAACAGGGCAGGCTCCTGCTTCTCCAGTAGCGCCAACTCTGCTTCATAGAGAAAGTATTCTTCATAGGGAATAGATACCATTGGCAAAGCAGAGACTTCCCACATCTCATGCAAAGCCATGCCCAGTTCGCCAACAGGAGTGAAAAAAAGTCCCTGTGGCTGGGCGATACAACTCGAAGATGGCGGAGAAGTTCTCTATGCTCATCTGAATACTATAGCAGGTGGCCTTGACAGCTTCGCGGAGTCCTAGCCTCTCCAGGTCGCCTCAAAATGCGCCAAGACGTACAGAGTCAAGTCTCTCCACCCGGCCTTCGGAGGATGAATCCAACCCGGAGTCCTGAAGTCAGTCGCCGGATAATTTTCGTTGACTCTAAAAAATTGATTGCCGAAAGTTTGGGCCATAGCCGGGTTCTCTCCTACCGAGATATCTGATTGAAACTTGAGATTGCAAAGAAAAAGTTAAAGTTAAAGTTCTCAGTCTCAATTCTATCCGCTGCAGCAAGGGCCAAAGCGGGTTGATCCACAGGGAAGGATGCGATGCAAGCGTTTCGGACGATTTCTCTGTATTACTTAGAACAAAACAAAAGAGAATGATTAGAATTAAATAATTTGATTGGAGATATGCAGTTTACTAATCTTCTACCACAACCCATAGTGCAAGTCTTGAAAAGTGAATATCATTTTGAAACAAGTAAAATCTATCCTACGTTATTAATAGAAATTCAAGAAAGATAAATGATATTAGAATCTAACTAGTTTGCACTACTAAAAATTCAACAAGTGTTCATCCTAACTTCTAAGTACAGCATAAGAAAAGTCTTACCTTAAAGTTATGCTGTCAAAGTACTTAAGCATGAATTTATGAAGAATTGTTTAGAGGTGTAACCTAGATTAGAAAAACTAACTATCAATTTAATCTTCAAGAAATCTGTTTTAAACCTAGGGTTTCTAAAAGTGATTATCAATCCATCCACTTTCTAAACTACACTAGGATTGTTTAAGAGATCAGTAAACCACAATTTAAAATTAGATATTCATGTTTTTTTTATATTTTTAATTATTATTTTTTTAATGTGCAAATTTATGTGGAAGAGAGAAGAAGAAGACAAATAAAATAAATCACAGCATAAAACAAAATTAAATGACAAAAATTTAAATGGCAAAGAAGAAAAGGTAACCTTTATTTGAATGCACTTCCAAATACAATGCTCCTTTCTTCCTCCAAATTATGCTAAAAGCGAAACAAAATTACAAGAAATTTGAAAAGATAAAAACTAAAGAAAACCCTAAGTTCCCGTCTCTGGATCCCCTTCTCTGTTACTCTGCAGGGTTATTTATAGGAGATGGAAGACGTAGAGTCCCGGTACAACTCTCCTGCGAAATCTGGTATCCAGTCTCATCCATAGGGCCGCGGAAACGCGGCTTTGGCCGCGTTTTCGCGGCCTTAGCTTTGTCCCTGGCCATGCGCTTTCGCGCGTGGCCTCCTCTGGTCCGTCCATCTGGGTATATCCTTCTGGATTTTGCATACCGACTCTTTATTTTGAAAATTCGGGATAACTTGGGAAGCAAGTTACCCTAAATCTAAATCTTTTAAAACGATTTTGTTATCTTTGCACTCTTCTTTCTTTATCTATAGCCTTGTCCTGCAAGTATTTAGGATTGAGTAGAAGTCCATCCCTTTCCTCTTCTTTTAGTAATTGCAACTTTTGCACATGGCTTGCACATGGGCTTTTTGGGCTTCTGGGCTTCATTCAAGCTTTATTCTTTTATTTAAATAAATACTCAAGGCCTGCACACATTAAATAACAAAACTTTAGTAATAGTGCATAATTAAAAGAATAAATAGGAAACATGATAGTAAATGTAGTGATAAATATGTATTTTTTACTACCTATCACACCCCCACACTTATCTTTTTGCTCGTCCTCGAGTAAAAATCAAAAAGAATAAGAAAAGAAAAACTAATCTATCCTAACTCACTTTCGTAGGCGTCACGGTTGCACTTAGCATGTGCAACAAGCCGTTAAACCTCTAGGTTACCCTAGAGGACGAGTGTTGTCTCGTGAGGGTTTTCAGCGGATTACACTCACAAAATTCATAAAAAGGAAAATATTTGAAATATGTTTGAAGAGACTAAATAATCTATAAGTTTTAGGATTATCATTTTTATTCATTCTTAAACTTAGTCTTTATATAATAAATTGTCATCCATTTTAGGTAAGAATCAAAATTGAATTTTTGTATAGTCTCTTTCGTTACCCTAAGTCATATGCATCCTTGTGAATATTTACTAGGAATTCCTTAACTTGAACTCTCATGCCTCTTTATTATTATTTTCTCTTCTTTTTTTTTAATATGTATAACTCATCTAATTTTCTTTTGTGTAAGTATCAAGGCTTCTTGAGGCCCTCATACCTAACTAATTGACTATTAGATGTGTTAGTACATATATAAATAATATTTCTTAGTTTTCTTAGGCTTTCTAATCCACCCATGTAGCGAACTTAAAGTCGGTCGCTCCCAAACTGGTTGGTTTTAGGGCACCGGGTGAGAAAACACCCCACAGACTTAAATTCGAGTGAACTAGGCCACAAAACTAAGGACTCTATTTATAAAATCACCTTTAGGCGTGAATACATATGCTTCTTGAGGCACATGTATCCAGCTTAATTAGTGAATTTCTTTGTTTTTTTATAGTATTATATATTTTTTTATAAGGCACAAGAGTCTTTGTCTTAGAATCCTAGATATGTAAATGTATTAAGTATGCACATTTCATTAAGGTAAAAATCAAGACTAATTACTTATTCAATTTTTCCTTCTATACCTAAAAACTCAACAATTTATTTATTTTGACCAAGTTTTTAGAAATCCTAATCATGATTTTCCTAATTCTTAAGACTAACTTAGATTTCTTTCAAAAGATAAGTCAAAATATTGTCCTTTTTATATATATATATTTCTATGGTAGAACAAATAAAGAGAATTTTTTTTTATTTTTTATGTTAGAACAAATAAATTTTTTTATTTTTTATTTTATATCTTTTTTTTAATTTTCTTTTACTTTACATTTTATCCTACTTTACATTTTACCCTTCCCTCACACTTGTTTCACGCATTGTCCCCAATGTATGAATGAAATGCATGGATGCATGAATTGGCAGAAAGATAGAGTTACCGATACATTGGGTCAAAAAAACCCATGGCTGCATTTACTTCCGGTACTGATTCCAAAAATATTTTAAGACGTTGACCATTTACCTTGAATGTACTGCCATTTTTCGGGTCGTAGATCTCTATGGCTCCGTGTGGAAACACAGTCTTAACAATGAAGGGTCCTGTCCGTCTTGATTTTAACTTGCTGGGAAAGAGATGAAGTCTAGAGTTATAGAGTAACACTTTTTGTCCTTGGACAAAAGTTTTTCTCGTGATGAACTTATCGTGAAAAATCTTAACCCTATCCTTCGCAATTTTCGCATTTTCATATACTTCGTTCCTCAATTCCTCCAGTTCAGAAATTTGCAATTTTCGAAGCTCACCGGCCTTATCTAAATCGAAATTTAGCTGCTTAATCGCCCATAAGGCTCGGTGTTCTATCTCAACGGGAAGGTGGCAAGCCTTTCCAAAGACTAGTCTGTATGGAGACATTCCTAGAATCGTTTTAAAGGCAGTCCTATATGCCCATAAGGCATCCACCAATTTGGTGGACCAGTCCTTCCTATTTTGATTCACAGTTTTCTTCAAGATAAGCTTGACTTGCCTATTGGAAACTTCTACCTGTCCACTGGTTTGAGGATGGTACGGCGTAGATAACTTTTGAGTTATGGCATATTTTCGCATAAGAGTTTCAAAAGTTCTATTGCAAAAATGTGTACCATTGTCACTAATTATGGCACGAGGGGTTCCAAAGCGCGAGAAGATGTTTTCTTTCAAGAATTTGACAACAACTTTGTCGTCATTTGTCTTGCAAGGGACAACTTCAACCCATTTCGATACGTAATCTACAGCCAACAAGATGTATTGGTGCCCAAACGAATTAGGAAAGGGTCCTATAAAATCAATGCCCCAAACATCAAAAAGTTCTACTTCTAGAATTGGATTTAGGGGCATCATATTTCGTTTAGAAATCCTTCCTATCATTTGACATCTTGTGCACGTTTTGCAAAATTCGAATGCGTCTTTAAACAAAGTTGGCCAATAAAAACCACTTTGTAGGATCTTTTCGGCAGTTTTGCGGGGACCAAAGTGTCCACCACAAGCAAATTCATGACAAAAGGCTAGAACGCTTCTAGTTTCTTCATCGGGGACACATCTCCTAATAATTTGGTCGCTACAATATTTGAAAAGGTAAGGATCTTCCCACATGTAATACCGGACTTGAGACAAGAATCGGTATCTATCCTGTTTTGACCAATTAGGTGGTGTTTGGTTTGTGACTAAGTAATTTACTATGTCGGCAAACCATGGTTCCTTAGAGATGGCTAGAAGTTGTTCATCGGGAAAATTGTCATTGATGGGCAGTTCGTCGGAAGGGGCGTTTGGCACACGAGAGAGATGGTCTGCGACAATATTTTCAACACCCTTTTTATCTCGAATTTCGAGATCAAATTCTTGAAGGAGGAGGATCCAATGAATGAGTCGGGACTTCGCATCCTTTTTAGCATTAGGTATCGAAGTGCAGAATGGTCGGTGAAAATCGTGGTCTTGGTCCTAAGTAGGTGTGGGCGGAATTTCTCCAAAGCGAACACTACTGTTAAGAATTCTTTCTCGGTTGTAGTATAGTTCACTTGGGCGTCATTAAGTGTCCTACTTGAATAATAGATCACGTGTTGCTTGAGGTCTTTGCGCTGTCATAAGACAGCGCCTATCGCAAAATCTGAGGCATCGCACATGATCTCAAAAGGGTTGGACCAGTCCGGAGGTGAGATGATAGGTGCAGAGATGAGTTCCAATTTCAACTTCTCCCACGCGCTATTACACTTATCGTCAAAGATGAAGGGCACATCTTTAGCTAGAAGGTTTGTAAGGGGTCTAGCGATTTTGCTAAAATCCTTAATGAACCTACGGTAAAACCCGGCGTGTCCTAAGAAAGAACGAATGTCCTTCACGCTTCGTGGAATTGAAAGTTTGGCTATGATCTCCACCTTAGCCTTGTCCACTTTGATCCCTTCCCTAGATATCTCATGACCTAGGACAATCCCATGCTGCACCATAAAGTGGCACTTTTCCCAATTGAGGGTCAAGTTCTTTTCGGTGCATCTATTAGTACTAGCTCCAAGTGATGGAGACATTGGTCAAATGAATTTCCATAAACGGAGAAGTCGTCCATGAAAATCTCTAAGAAGCGCTCGACCATGTCAGAAAAAAGGCTTAACATACAACGTTGGAATGTGGCGGGGGCATTACATAGGCCAAAAGGCATTCGACGATAGGCAAATGTCCCAAATGGGCACGTGAACGTTGTCTTTTCTTGGTCCTCCGGGGCTATTGGGATTTGGTTATACCCTGAGTAACCGTCCAAGAAACAGTAATACTCATGGCCGGCTAATCGTTCCAGCATTTGATCGATAAATGGGAGGGGAAAATGATCTTTCCTAGTGGTGGCGTTCAACTTGCGATAGTCTATGTATACTCGAACTTTGGTAGGCAATCGTGTTTGCACTAACTCATGCTTGTCGTTTTCTACCACAGTAAAGCTGGACTTCTTAGGGACCACATGCATTGGGCTAACCCATTCGCTATCAGAAATGGGATAAATAATCCCATTATCTAACAGTTTCACTATTTCAGCTTGTACAGCCTCTTGCATGAGCGGGTTTAGCCTACTGTTTGGTACGGAGAATGGTTCGTGTAAAGTTTCCTTGAATCAACTGAAAGATTACAACGGACTAATGCTCCGATTACAAGGGAGGGAGGATGTTGAGTCTTGAATCCTCCCTTTGTTTAGTGGGTTCTTCGTGTGGCGATGGAGAGTGAATCTTGTTCTCCGTTGACTGGGTGAACGTCGAGATCTTCCGGGGATCTTCTCTTCGGGTGGTTGACGGAGTAACACAGCTCTGTCTACCAAAACTCTCAAAGAGAAGGTAGGCAAAGAGCAACTTGTACGCAGCAAGCTTGCTGAAGAGTTGAGCTCTTTCTTGCTTCTCTCTCTCTGTCTGCCTGGGTGTAGTCTGTTGTCTATCTCTGGTCTCTTCTCTTCTTTCTTCTTTCTTTTTTTTCTCCTCATAGCGGCGGGGCTATTTATAGAGGCTCCAGGGGTGAACGTGCCCCCTAAAAGTGCTCCACAATGAGGGGCTAACTTTCCCGCTATGTGGACGGTGACTGGCCCCATAACCAGGGCGGTTATAACCGAGACGCGGGCCTTGGACCCTCGCGCCCTGAGGTTGAGACGCGGATGTCGAGCCCACGCGCCTTGAGGTTGAGACGCGGGTGTCGAGCCCACGCGCCTTGATGTTGAGACGCGGGTGTCGAGCCCACGCGCCTTGAGGTTGAGACGCGGGTGTCGAGCCCACGCGCCTTGAGGTTGAGACGCGGGTGTTGAGCCCACGCGCCTTGATGTTGAGATGCGGGTGGCCATCATTAGTCCTGCATCTAGAACCTGAAACTCTGCCTTTTTAATGGCTGTCTTTAATGATTTTTAGACAGCCTACAGAACCCCCTCCAAAGTTTTCGATATTCCGCGGTTAACTGGGACGGATTTCGAAATACTTTGGATTCTAGCTGAGCTTACCCTTATGACTGGACTGTTAATGCTCCGGGTTTGATCTTATTTGGAGTATGGTCTTCGTAAGTGTACTGTAAAACTCTTTGAAGCCATCAGAATTGATCGAGTTGAGTGTTTAGATGCACAGTCTAAACCTCCCCGATTGCTTTAAGTCTGTCGTGGGTGCACTTTAAGCCAGGAGTGGACAGTCGTCTGCTTGTGCCAGTGTACTGTTGAACTGATTTGCAGAAGCAGGGACTGAACGCCAGTTCTTTTGGAAGAGCAGAGATAGTACTGCTTTAAAGACGCGACTTTCATGGGGTGCGTCTTTTGGAAATGAAAACGCGACTGATATTCCATTGGGCAGACGCGATGCTAGGCCGTATTGGAAGGACGCGAACTTCGGAGAGACGCATCCTTTTGAGTAAGGACGCGACTTTCTGGACGCGACTATGGCTGTGCTGATGGGGCACGTCCATCGAAGAGACGCGGGCGTCGGGTACGAATCCGTGCCATGTCATGAGTGCACTGTCAGTTATCCTGGGGAACCGACGGGACATCACCTTTTGGCGCGCGGACTTCCCGGTTCATTAAATGATCTGTTCCACGCGTCAAGCGATGACTCGCTGTAGAGCTAATCGAGCCACGCGCCGCGTATCTTTGCAAATCTTTGTGCCTATAAATGGCAACAGTCAGAGAGATATCCTCTTCTTCTCCGAGCGCATCTGTTAGGGTTTTAGAAAGAGGATCTTTGTTCATCACTTTTCATTTCTCCTTCATCGGACTCTTGATCACCAATGGCACCCAAGACCAAGCCAACCGCATCATCCTCAAAGGCGGCCGTCGCCGAGGCCCAGAGGGGCGGTTCCTCCATGTAGGAAGTCCTTTTCCCAGGTATAATGCCGTTTAGGCTTAACCTTCACCATTAATGGAAGTTCATGGAACCCCTAAAAAAAATTTTTTTTTTTGGAGGAGAACCGTCAACACAGAATATAAACCGTGTTTGATTCTCAGACGTGGCATCAATTCATAGAGAGAAACGCGGGTTTAATTAACGCGAATCTGTCCTGCTAATGAAGACGCGGTTCAAGCAGACGCGGAGGACGCAGCTTTGAGTGAGGTTCATTGGCCGCAATCCTCAACTCTATCCAGACGCAGAGTTCAGGATAATGAGGTCTTACGCCCATTAACATTAACGCAGTCAGGGACGTGGCGCTGTAGACGCAGCTCCAAGATGCTTGTAAAGGTGATGGGCTTTTTCTGCTGAAGTCATAAGCCTTAAGACGCAGCTTTGTGTGCTTTCCCACTGGGGCCCCCCAAAATGAGTCCCTTTTGTTGAGAGACGCGGATCGACTTTGAATCTTCCAAGAGACACGAAGGATCTTCTAACTTGGAATGAAGGAGGACGCCGATTTTTGAGAAAAGAGGGGACGCGGGCCTTTGGACGCAGCTCTCACACCCGCGTTTTGGCACGATTTCCCAGGCGTTATAAACAGCCTGTCATAAAGATTTTGTGAAATCTTTGAACGTTAAGTCTCCGTTGACGATTGGGAACCCGCATCATCCGTTATTTCCCGAAGCGGTTTGTCCACGCGTTGGTTCCTCATTGGACTCAGGCGTTAATGCCTTTTAATGCAAAACCGGCGCTGGCGGTTTGAGACCAGCGTCTGCGACGCTTCCCGAAGCAACGTTCCACGCGTCAGACTCCTATTGGACTTTGACGGTCGTGCGGTCATTAAGGCCGACGGTTTTGATTAATGAATCCATTAATGACAGTTATCAGGGGCTGCCTATAAATAGGGCTCACCCTCTCCCTCTTTAACAACCCAAACTTAGACTGTTTTCTTTTGACTTGCTCTGAGAAATTCCGCCTTCTTCAGAGTTTCTAACAGGGGTCTGTCTCCATGGATGAAGGTGACTCTGTGGATGAAGATGACTCAGAGCTTTCATGCTTCTGTTTGGTCTCTTCAGGAGAAAGCGTCTCTTTGATCATCTTTCATGTCCACGTTCTAATGCAGAGAGTTCAACTCTTGATAGAGGCCTCTGCGGGTATGCCGTCCTGACTTGCCATGATATTTTAGATCCAACCAAGTTTGAATTTTAGTATATCTCTTAGAGAGATATCATCTGGACTTTCTTGCGAAGTCATGGTTGGTGCATTCCTCTTTTGGAATTTGCGCCATCGACTTAAACCTTTTTGAACGCAAGTATTGAAGTCGTTGGTACATGGCCGCGGGCTTTGCACACAGAGCTCGCGTCTTGAGGCCACTGACTTGGAAGAATTTCAATTCGGGTCGAAGGTTTCAGGCCTGAACTTTTGCAACTCCTGTTCCTCCAACAGAGAGATGGCAATTTTTGTGGCGTCTGATTTTCTGCGCGCCTTGTATCTTAAACGCGGATGTGAAATTAGGTCGCGTTTGAATTCTGTGTGTATCACAGTCTTGCTCGCGTCTGTTTCTGTTGTTGCAGGAATTTGGCTCAGCGTGCGGGTCATTCCCGCGTCTGCAGTCTTTAGCAATAACCGCGTTTGTGACTTAGTTTTCTTCTGTCGAAGTATACTAAGCTCTGAATTGTCTAATTCCCTTGTTTGCTTCTTGCAGGTAGGCTTGATCATCTTTTTTCACGTTCGCTGGGCCCGTGGGAGAATATATCGGCCAGCGAACTTGTTCGATGTTCGTCCACAAGGGAAGAAATCATAGTCTCCGTCGTCCACAAGGGAAGAAATCACGATCCCTGACGGGGACTTAACCCTCGTCAAGATCTCATTGGACGCGATGCACCAGTCATGCTTGCGGGCTGGTCACGGTCACAGTGGGTATAGCGGCGAGGGGGTTACGGTGGATATAGTGGCAGATAGCATCCCCTTCCTCTCTCACCGCAGAAGTGACATCAAGGACACTCCATGTTTGTTGGATGGCCTTCTGGCGAAAGAGATGCTCATGAATGAAGGGTTGCATGGCTTTCTGCTGCCACCGGACCTCAAGAACACCATTGCTCTTAGCTTAGTCAGCTAGGGCTCTTTCGATTTTTATGTCATGCACCATAGTGCAATCGGCTCCAATTGTCGCCACAGTTTGGCGCTTTTCCAAACATCGTGCACTTGGAATCAGATGCGGCTTCAAGGAGTGAGTACGGCCTCTAAGAGAGAGAGGGACTTCTTTGTACTCCTTAATTGTAACACTCAATCTTATTGTATAAGAGAGCGTTTTGTATCACTTTCATATGCCTGGATATAAATAAAAGTGACATTTTTCTTTTTGTCTCTTCTATTGTCTTGAACCTTTTGTCTTCAGTTAGACGCATAGAAGCAGAAGATCTTTGACTTCGTCAAAATTATGATAACAATCTTAATAAGTCAAATTTTGTAGGGAAAGATCCTATTTTAGGAACTTTCACAATACTGTCAAAGGTGTAATATTAACTTGACAGAGATGAAATAATGTTTGGTGGACCAGCCACTTTATAAGAAAAGTGACAGGGGGAACACGTACCCCCAGGGAAGGTGAACTTTTATCAAGGGTTTGGGATCAACTTGATTAAGTTCAGCCGGGGAGTTGATGGAAACACTGTCAATGGTGTAGTGTTAACCTAACAATATTTTTAGGTAGACTTGTTATTCTATTGAAGAGAATAACAAGTAAGACTAGACTCATGGGGAATCTAGGGAAGTCTTTACCGTTAGAGGTGTGATATTAACTTAACGGGTTGAAAGTAGTCTCGTCAGAAGTGTGATGTTAACTTGACAAGGATGTGAGTCAGAGGTGTAATATTAACTTGACTCAAAAGTATTTCAGTTTTGTTTTGGGAAAACTGAGAGTGTCACTGACATAGGTGTGATGTTTAACTTGACAGTGAGGGTAATGCTAGAGGTGTAATGTGGAACTTAGCATTGGTCATCTCGGCTTGGATAAGGAAGTCGACGAAAAGACATGGCTATAGGTGTATTGTTGAACTTAGCAATGACTTAGATGCTAGAGGTGTAGTGTTAACTTAGCATCATTCGTTTCAGCTTCAATACGGAAGTCTGAAGAAAAGGTGACTGTCAGAGGTTTAATATTGAACTTGACAGCAACTTGATTACTGTTAGAAGTGTAATGTTGAACTTAACAGTAATTTGTCAGAGGTGTGATGTTAACTTGACAAGAATTAATTTGCGATACGAGCAATTTTGAGGACCTGTCATCCTATTGATGAGAATTGACAAGTGGAGTTTGGAATGTCAGAGGTATAGTGTTAACTTGACAACAACTGTATTTGTAGACCTACCATTCTGTGGATGAGAATTGGTAAGGGATTGTGGAGGGGAGAGTGGATTTGAGTCCACTTAGGATTTTTAGCAAACCCTCAGCTATTAACGGATTTGAGGTGCGTTTACCAACTACCGTTTGAGTTGGGCTAGCCATGCTATTCCCCTCAGCATGATGAGTTGTCGAAGACTTATGTTGGGCTTAGAAGCCAACATTTTCCTCTATCCTTAGCCGTTGGAGGCGTCGGATGTTAATGAAGAAGCTCTTCTCGTTTTGATCAGAGGTGTACTTTTAACTTGATCAACAGAAGAATACTATTAAGGATAGTACCTCTTCAGAAATCTGCCATTGATAGGCATCATGAGTGTATCGCCATTCGAGGTTATGAGGCGATATGATCCATTCGAGTAGACTGACTCTACCACAAACGGTCCTTCCCATTTGGGTTGAAATTTTCCTTTTGTCTTGTGCATCATCACCATGGGTCTTCTGACGGCTAAGACAAGATCGCCTTTCCTGAAAGTCCGCACCTTAACTTTCTTGTTGAAGGCTTTGGTAATTCGAGCTTGGTAAAGCTCGATTTGTTGTTGGGCCTGCAAACGCTTATCGTCTAAGGCCTCCAACTCCTGGAGTCGCTGTCGATGCTTCTCCTCGGTTGTCATCTCCGCTGTCAAGGCGACGCGTAGAGATGGAATTTGGATTTCCAGTGGAAGTACGGCTTCACATCCATATACCAAAGAAAATGGCGTGGCTTTAGTTGGGGTTCGCACAGTTATGCGATATGCCCATAAGCATTCACCTAGCTTATCGTCCCAGTCTCGTTGACTTTTCGAGACGAACTTCTTGAGAAGCTTGCCAGTAGTCTTGTTGAAAGCTTCTGCGAGGCCGTTAGCGGCAGGATAGTATGCCGTCGAGGACACACTCTGGATTCTGAACTTAGCGCAGAATCTCTGGAACGCCTGGCTGATGACTGGGTTCCATTGTCATGGACAATTCGCCGAGGTACACCGAAACGGTAAATAACGTGATGTTTCACGAACTTGATCACGTTAGACGATTTTACCTCCTTCAGAGGAATAGCTTCGGCCCATTTAGAGAAATAATCGGTTATTGCCAAAACAAACTGATGTCCCTTTGATGATGGTGGGCTGATAGGACCAACCACATCCATCCCCCACATTTCAAATGGCCAGGTAGAGGTCGTGGAGTGGAGGTACCCTGGTGCTTGATGGATGAAGTCGCCGTGCACTTGGCAGGCGTGACATCTTTTGGCATAAGTGATGGCATCGGCAATCATCTTGGGCCAGTAGTAACCCAATCTTTGGAGTCGATGTGCCAGTTTTGGGCCAGGTTGATGGGCTCCACACATACCATCGTGGGCTTCTTTCAATACCTCTTGGGCCTCCTTTGGTGAGAGGCACCGGAGCAAGACCCCGTCATGCGATCGACGATACAATGTTCGTGTAATCGCATTGTAGTAAAATTTAGGGGCTTTCCTTCGAATGGCAGCCGCTTCCTTGGCGTCCTCAGGCAGGATGCCATACAAGACATAGTCGATATAGGAGAATCGCCAGTCTTTAAGCTCTGGCCCGGTTGACAATTCCAGCGCTTCTTTGCCTTGATACTCTCCCTTTGACTCCTGATAGTCTTCGAGGGCAGTCCTCGGGCAATACAGGTCGTGGCTGTAGACGAATACCTTCTCCATTGCTCCAGCTGGAAGAGCTAAGGAGGCCGCGAGGGACGCCAGTGCATCTGCATGCGCATTTTGCCTGCGCGGTACATGATCATGTAGAAGTTTGTGAACCTCTTGGCCATGTGGATAGTTGCGTTGTAGTAGGGTACTAGGTCCTCATGTCTGACTTCGTACTCCCCGCGAACTTGGCTTACAATGAGTTTGGAGTCACCGTATGCCTCGAGATTTTTAATGCCAATCTCATCGGCGAGCTGCATCCCAATCAAAAGAGCGTTGTATTCTGCTACATTGTTGGAGCAAGGCTCAGTTAGCGAGACAGCTCGAGGAATCACATAGTTCTGTGGCGAGACGAGTACTACTCCTACTCCTGCTACGATGTGTCCTTTTGGGCTTGTTCTGGATGCACCGTCAAAGAAGAGTTGCCACACTTGACTTTCGAACGATGTCTGAGTTAGGCAGGCTTCAGCGACCTCATCTGGGAGATCGTCGTAAAGTTTGGTTGCCCTCGGATCTGGATGCTCAGCCAGGAAATCCGCCACCGCTTGTCCCTTAATAGCTTTTTGCGGCAAAAAGTGCATCTCATACTGGGATAGCAATATGGCCCATTTTGCCAGCCGGCCGTTCAATGATGAAGGCTTAGTCATAAGTAACCTCAGGGGGTTGACTTTTGATATGACGTTTATAGTTTGGCCTACCAGATAGTGTCGCATTTTCTGAATGGCGAATACTAGTGCCAAACATTCCTTCTCGATCGGATTGTACCGATGTTGGCTCCGATCATTGTTCTACTCAGATAGTAGATCGCTTGCTCACATCCATGGTCATCATGCTGAGCTAGTAGAGCTCCCAAAGAATGATCCATTGCCCGGACGTATACCAGGAAAGGTTTTTCAGATATCGGAGCTGCAAGGACTGGTGGTTGGGTGAGGTATTACTTGATTTCCTCAAATGCTTGTTGACAAGCGTCGTCCCAAATGAACGAGACACCCTTCTTCATTAGCTTAGTGAAGGGTTGGCATCTTTCGGAGAGGTTTGAGATGAACCTACGGATGTACGCCAATCGTCCTTGCAATCCCCTGAGTTCCTTGAGATTTCTCGGAGGTTGCATCTCCTGGATAGCGCGAACCTTTTCCGGGTCCAGATGAATTCCCGTGGAGGTTACAACAAATCCTAGGAATTTGCCACTAGCCACCCCCAGGAAGGATTTGGTTGGGTTCATCTTCAATTGATGAGCCCGCATGATATCAAAGACCACCTTCAGGTCAGCTATGTGATCACCCTTAGCGCGACTTTTTACCGCAATATCATCAACATAACATTCCACCGTTTTGCACATTTGCTGCTGGAAAATGGCGTTCATGGCCCTTTGATATGTTGCCCCCGCATTCTTCAGTCCGAAGGGCATGACGGTATAGCAATAGACCCCCAATGGTGTCCTGAAGGAGGTGCGCTTTTCGTCGTCAGGATACATTTTAATTTGATTGTATCCTGAGAATCCATCCATGAAGGACATTCGTTCGAATCCACAAGTATTGTCAATCATGACATCTGTGATTGGCAGTGGGAATTCGTCTTTGGGGCAAGCCTCGTTTAGATCATGGAAGTCGATGCAGATCTGGATCTTCCCGTTCTTCTTGGCAACTGTGACAATGTTGGCTACCCAGTCGGGATGTTGTTCTTCCCTGATGAAGCCAGAATCAATAAGTTTTCTGACTTCTGATTGAATTGCCTCCATTATTTCTGGATGGAACCGTCGCTGCTGTTGTTTGACAGGTTTTGCGTCCGGATTGATGTTGAGGCGGTGCATAGCCATTTGAGGATCAAGTCCAGGCATGTCCTCATAATTCCAGGCGAAGACGTCTATATACTCTTGTACAAGAGATATTAGATCCTTCTTCTCCGAAGGTGACAGGCCGTCACTTATGAAGATGGGCTTAGGATTGGCCTCATCTCCTAGATTGACTTGAACAACCTTGTCTTCTGTGGGTGGCTCGCGCTGTTCGAAGCGGGTATCCCAAAGAGTATTTAAATGTTTGATCCAAGGATCTGTATCAGATTGGATCATTTCTTCATCTCCGTCTTCAGGTGGCTTGTTGAAACCATGTTCACTGAAAGTTCTCTGAAGATGTTGCCGACACTGACATCTGACTCCCACGATGACGTGCCTGAAGAGTAATTATGACCTGATGGCCCTCCAGAATCAGAGGCTGATGGGATCAGAGTCGATACATAGCCCAACCCCCGGCGCGTCCGATGATAATAATCGGGGGCTTTCCCTTTCGGCACAAAGGATCGAAGTAGCGTTCTCCTTCCTTTGCCGAAGTTCAACCCGGGTCTGTTGGTTAGATTGTACCCCATGCACACTTCATCATTTTGAGCGCTTTTGGTTCATAATGACCGAATTGAGGGGATTCCTCCTCGCCTTCCGATTCTTCGCGGGGGTTGGTTCAGACGAGATTCGCCCAAAAAGAATTAGTTTTTGGCCTTTCCGTCTGGCTGGAACCATAAATATAGATTCTTGTGCATTACCATTATCTTGGTATGTCCCGAAGGATGATTTTACTGGTACATGCAACGATGTCAAAGCATCCATTGCCGACCAAGGGTCATCATCTACATCAGTGCTAGTATCTGACGGTATTGAATCAGAAGCAAACACAGAAAAATACGCTAAATCTAATTCTTCATTAATGTACCAACCGCCTACATCGTCGGTGGTATTATCAACATCGAGCTTATCAATGCTCTTTACAGGTGGATCTAGCTCCCACACACACTCATCTTCCTCCAGCTCAGTATTGGCTTCATTGCCAGAGTCTGGTTCTTCCGGTTGCGGGACTTCATCCGTCTCCCCGGGATCTTGGTACAGTAAGGAGTCTGTGAAATAATTCTCGACCCCTTTGAATGGATGCCTTTCGGCAATCAATGTCTGCACCTTTTCATTCTCGTCAATGTATTTCATGACTTGATGGAGAGTAGAGGGAATGATGGAGTTGCGGTGAATCCACGGCCGTCCCAGCAATAGGTTGTAGGAAGTGTCGGCATCAATGATGTAGCATGTCACTTCCGACTTTAAACCTCCAATCTGGCATTTGAGCTTAATCTTCCCCATCGGACGGGTCCTGTTGGCATTGAACCCATAGATAGTTGTCTGGGTAGGGCTCAAACGATGAGTAGGAATGCCCAGATGTTGCATGACCCGACGAGGCATGATGCTCAACGCGGACCCTGGATCTACCTGAATGCGGTTCACTTCAGATGATCCAATATACCCTGTGAAGTACAGAGGTCGATCATGCTTTCCTTTAACCTGCATATCCTCTGCCATGAAGGTGATGCAGGGGGCATTCTGGGAGGTGTGGAGACAATTCTCTACATCTTCCTCCTTTAGCACCTGGGTCATGAAGACCTTAGCGTTTGCCAGAGCTTCTTGTAGAGCTTCTCTGGTTGACTTTGACAGCCTAAGAAGCTCATACAAGGTAATCCGTGCCGGGATGTTGGCCAATTGAGCCAGGACATCAAAGCGGTAAGGCGCCGTAGATCCTTCCGCGATGCCCTTTTGAAGGGCTCGAGAAAATCGAATCTCCTTCTGTTTCTCCACTGGTTGTTTTGTGGAGGGCTTGGTTGGCTCTGCAGCTGGTTGTGGAGGGGTTGCCGCTGTTTCGCCATACTGCTTCAAGTAGGGCTGTCCTGAGCGGGTTTCTGCCACTAGCCGACCGGGTTCTGCGGCCAGAACTATTATCTCCTCTTCCGAGTCGGTTAGCGAAGGAATATCGGTATCCGTTTCTCGAGAAGAGGCACACACCACATTGCAGGATGACGCCTTTGCCTTGCCCTTGGACTTCTTATTAGTTACAGTAGTCCATTGCTGGGCGTCAACAAGGTCAGGGTGGACCCACATGATTTCCCCTCGAGGCGTAGGAACGGGTACTAGGCCCTTCTCTTGTTGCTGGTGAGGATCCGTGTTGACCACTCTTAGCTCTTCTTTCGGAACAGGGACCACCCCCGAAGGCGTTGGGGGTTGTCTTCCGAACTGGAGAACTAACGTCATGTTAGCCGTCACCTTCTTCTGCTCTGGTCGGAGTTTTAATACCTCCGCGTCAATCAGGGCCTGAAGGATGTCCTTGAAGACGTAGCAGCTTTTGGTGGGGTGTCCCAACATTCTGTGGTATAAGCAGTAATTGGGATTGTCGGTTTTACCGACTTCTTCAGGGCGCCTGGCTTCAGGGAGCTTCAGTCTATTGCTCTTGTTGAGTAGCTTAAAGAGCGAATCGACATGTTCCTCCTTGAAAGAATACTGCTTGTTGGCGCGTGGCTGGCTCGAAGAGCCACTCGCCTTGACCGGTTGAGGTTTGGCGGGAGATTTGGTCTCCGTTGCCAAATTATCCTTCCGCTTTGTCTGGAGGGATGTGTCTGGCGCACGCCTGGTTGACCTCTCTGGTCGTGGCTTCCCTTCTTCTGCCCTGACACGGGCGACAATCTCCTCAACCTGTTCACCTTGTTGGACCAACTGCTTCCAGGTGCGGCTTTCAGCAACTCCTATTTGAGCAAGGAGTGAGGTTTGGAGATTGTGGCGGCATGTTTCCACTAGGGTGACCTGGGTCATGCCGCTCGGACATCGGAGTACCACATTCCGAAATCTTTCCACGAAAGATTTGACGGACTCTCTCTTTCGCTGTTTGGTAGCCAAAAGGGTGGGCATCGTGACTTCCGAGTCGTCATCGAAGAAGCGCGTTAGGAATAGCTTCTCCAAATCGCCCCAGTTCTTGATGGAGCCCTCCGGGAGTTTCATAAACCATTCGAAGGCGAGCCCTTTCAGGGTGCCAATGAACAGTCGTGCCAAGATGGCATCGTTGTCTACTACATTCCCTATTTGGGATTTAAAGTAGTAGATGTGTTGGTTGGGTGACCCTTTCCCATCGAATGCTTGAAGGGTTGGAGCCTTGAACTTGGACGGGTATGGAACCAAGTCCCATTCAGCAAGATAGGGCCGGACCACTCTAGCTTCTTGGAGGCCTTTACGATTGGTAAGGGCCTCGAGGCGTTGCTCCAATTGACTCATTCTTTTAGCATGAGCCTTTCCCTGGTCTTGGTCGCCCTTTACTTGCGACGAGGATTTGGACGAACTAGAAGTAAATCGCGGCCTCTCCTCAGAAGGTTCGGAAGATGAGCTTTCTCCCCTTTTCCCTTTGCCCTTCATCTTTTTAGGAGGAGATTTCCTCCTGTCTTCGAGCAACTGTGCAAGCATCTGCTTGAGGGAGTCGATAGATTCCTGCTGAGAAAGAATCATATCCATTTGTGCCTTCTGAATTTGTTCTAAACGTCTAGCCGTTTCCTCAGGAGTGCCTATCATGTAGGCGGAGGCCTCCTTCTCAATGGAAGAGTTTGAAGCCCGTGATTCCGCTACGGCAGAGTGAGAATCATTCACTTTAATGCCATGGGCTAAGGCATTATAATCAATCAGGGGAATGGCCCTAGTCCGGGTGCGAGTGCGTTGATACACCCCTTCCGGTTCAGAGTCAGACTCATCCGAGCTGACTGCAGGTTGTTTTCCCTTGCTCCTGCTCGTCATATTCGCAGTGAGCTCCGGGTACTCAATGTTAGAGAAGGTTCTCCTTCTGTGGGAGCGCCTTCTTTTGACTGACGGGGGAATCAGGGTCAGCTGTCTAACTAAAGACTGCTGGTGCACACCTGAACCACAACGGCACTCGGAGAGCATAGAGATGAGCCGTTGGCAGCAACATGATGAAGTGACCTGATTAGCACTTCTTTTCTTCGTCAAGTAATCCCTCAGATCCACGGGAGGGGGATCGAAGAGATTAACCTCGCAACGCCGAAGACGGGAGGCATCCATATGCTGTACAGCATGGACGCGGGCTTCAGGGACGCGGTTCTCGCGTCGTGGCTGTATAACGTGCGTCTGGCGTCTCTTTTGAGATGAGACGCGATTCTCGCGTTGCTGCTTGGTGTGTCGGGGTAGAGACGTTTGAGAGAGGATGGGCTGCTGGGCCCCACGCCTATGGGCGCGTGCCTCTCGCGCTTGACGAGGCGCAGAGGCTTCACCTTGACGTTTGGTGAGTTGGTCTTCAGAGGACCTAGCTTGAGGAGTCTCGCGTTTGGGCCGCCAAATGCGAACTTCACGTGCTGGACGTGGCGCGGGCAAGGCGCCAGATTGTACGTCGCGTCCAGCCTCAGTCGGACAACCAGAGCTTCCAACTTGTAGCTGACGCGCACGTCTCCTCTGTCGACGCTCAGCATTTCGGTTGCGTTGTGGAGGTGGAGAGAGACCAACGACGACCTGATGCTGGACACCAGAGATTTTGACCACGCGGGTCTCCCGAGAGACGCTGACGCGGGTGTTCCGTGCTGCGCGGTTGATCGCAGCGGCAGTTGTGCCTGAGATCACGCGGGCCTTCTGAGAGGCGTTGGCGCGTGTATCTTGCTTGGCACAGTTGGCAGCAGCAGTGCCCGAGAGAACCTCGGATCGGGCTTCGCGGCCATTCCCCATCGAGACCCTGCGGCAGACGCGGGTCTTTAGGCTCCTGGAGCCGGCAGAGAGAAACTCTTCGTATTTCGCCTGGTCGAACTCGACAACAAGCGATTCGACCATCTTTCCCTTACGAAGGACGTCATCTTGCGCCACGATTTGCTCATCAGTGACAAATGTAGTCCCAACGGAGTCGCCATCTCTTGTTTGGTACGGAGAATGGTTCGTGTAAAGTTTCCTTGAATCAACTGAAAGATTACAACGGACTAATGCTCCGATTACAAGGGAGGGAGGATGTTGAGTCTTGAATCCTCCCTTTGTTTAGTGCTAGGTTCTTCTTGTGGCGATGGAGAGTGAATCTTGTTCTCCGTTGACCGGGTAAACGTCGAGATCTTCCGGAGATCTTCTCTTCGGGTGGTTGACGGAGTAACACAGCTCTGTCTACCAAAACTCTCAAAGAGAAGGTAGGCAAAGAGCAACTTGTACGCAGCAAGCTTGCTGAAGAGTTGAGCTCTCTCTTGCTTCTCTCTCTCTGTCTGCCTGGGTGTAGTCTGTTGTCTATCTCTGGTCTCTTCTCGTTCTTCCTTTCTTCTTTTTTTTCTCCACATAGCGGCGGGGCTATTTATAGAGGCTCCAGGGGTGAACGTGCCCCCTAAAAGTGCTCCACAATGAGGGGCTAACTTCCCCGCTATGTGGGCGGTGACTGGCCCCATAACCAGGGCGGTTATAACCGAGACGCGGGCCTTGGACCCTCGCACCCTGAGGTTGAGATGCGGGTGTCGAGCCCACGCGCCTTGATGTTGAGACGCGGGTGTTGAGCCCACGCGCCTTGAGGTTGAGACGCGGGCCTTGAGCCCTCGCGCCCTGAGGTTGAGACGCGGGTGTCGAGCCCACGCGCCTTGATGTTGAGACGCGGGTGTTGAGCCCACGCGCCTTGAGGTTGAGACGCGGGTGTCGAGCCCACGCGCCTTGAGGTTGAGACGCGGGTGGTGAGCCCACGCGCCTTGATGTTGAGACGCGGGTGGCCATCATTAGTCCTGCATCTAGAACCTGAAACTCTGCCTTTTTTAATGGCTTATCTTTAATGATTTTTAGACAGCCTACACCTACGCTGTGGATCCCTCTTAGGTTTAACCCCTTCCTCTAGATGGATTCTATGCTGGACTATCTTAGGACTCAGTCCCTTGATATCTGCCATGGTCCAACCAATGGCTTCCCTATGTCTCCTAAGGGTTGCCAGTAGGTCTTCCTCTTGCCTATTAGTCAAATTGGAGGCAACTATGACTGGTAACGTCTCTTGTTCACCAAGGTAGGCGTACTTAAGATGTTTAGGCAAGGTTTTTAACTCCAAAGAAGGAGGTGGCTCGATGGATGGAGGTGTTAAGCTTGAATTTTTCATCTCCATAGAACTTGGATTTGCTGCCCATTCAATCTCATCAAGGTTGAGATCACTTGCTTCTAACTCTTCCTCTTCCTTTGACTCTAGTGTGATCTCCTCGTTGTGCTCACTAGTCATGTTTTCAATGAAGTTAACCTCAAAGGGTTGGTCGTTCATGTCGTAGGGATGTTTACCTAAGTTGAAAACATTGACTTTCTTAGTCATATCCCCAAAAGTCAATCTCATGGATCCGTTTCTACAATTTATGATTGCATTCGCGGTTGCTAGGAACGGGCGACCTAAGATGACGGGAGTTTGGGACCTAGGATTAGACACAGGTTGTCTCTAAAACAATGAAATCGACTGGGTAAATGAATTCTCCCACCCGTATGAGGACATCATTGATCTCCCTTTGGAACTTTAATTGATCGATCAGCCAATTGAATTGTAACTTGGGTTGGGTTGGGTTCACCTAATCCAAGTTGTTGATATACGGAGAAAGGAAGCAAATTAATACTAGCTCCTAAATCGAGGAGTGCTCGATTGATTTCAGCTCGACCTATTGTGCAAGAAATGGTGGGGCAACAAGGGTCCTTGTACTTGACTGGGATCTGGTTGGACAATAGCTCACTAATATTAGTGGCTAGAAAAACCTTCTTAGGCACATTTGTCTTTCTTTTCTTGGTGCACATGTCCTTAAGGAATTTGGCATAACTAGGGACCTGTTAGATTGCATCAAGAAGTGGGATGTTGAGCCTAACCTGATTGAACACCTCGAGTAGTTTCTCCATGTGTGCATTGTTGTTGCTCCTAAGCCTATTTGGAAATGGGGCTGTAGGTTGGTGCACCTGTCTTACTGATTTATCAATTTCAGTTTCTTTGGAGATTTGTGGAGATGGAGTGGAACTAGATGGAATGGACAACTGAGATGGGTTCTGTGGCATGGATACATGATTATCAACTTGTTTCCCTGATCTTAGTGTATGAATCAAGTTACACTGGTTTGGGTCTTGAGCCTCATTGGCTTGCCTAGGATTCCTAGGGTTTGGCAATGGTTGACTTGGTAGAGTCCCCTTTGTCTTTCTTGTTGATTCAGTTGGATCTCTATCCTAGTCAAGACTTGAGCCAGCGTGTCATGGCTTTTAACTAAAGTGTGCACCTTTCTTTCCATGTTTGAGAGCCTTGTTTCCATTTGTGAATTTTGGAAAGAGTGTGGAGGATTTTGACTAGAGAAATTTTGTTGATAAGGTGGATTTTGAAAATTGTTGGAGAATTGGGCCTTATTTGATCATTGTTGCTGGGGCCCCATGAGAAATTTGGATGATTTCTCCAACCGGGATTGTAGGTGGGCGAATATGGATTGTTGGCGGGCCTTGTGAAGGCCGCACTCATATGTTCGGGCAAGGTTTGATGCGCGATGAAGACGGGACATTCCTCGAACACATGGTTCATGTTTTGACAATAAGTACAGCCCGCCGAAGGTGTTGGGCTGACTTGGTTCACAGAGACTGGTTCTTTAGTTTCAAGAGCTTCTAGTCTTCGCATCACAGCAGCTAACTTAGCATCGGTAGCTATGTTGGCCTCAATGGAATGGATACCTCCTTTAGAAGAAGTAGGGTCATTAGTCCTAAATTTTTTCGAAGTTGGTTCCTATTGGATGGTATTATCAGCTAATTCTTCATATAATAACCATCCTTCATGTTCATTCTTTTTCAAAAATCCTCCTTGGCACATGGATTCTAATAGCGTTTTAGTTTGATATTCTAATCCATCATAAAGAACTTGGCAAAGTCGCCATTTCTCTATCCCATGGTGAGGGCATTGGGCAAGGAGGTCCTTAAAACGTTCGAAGTATTTCCAAAAAGGTTCATTGGCTGTTTGCTTAAACTGTAAGATACTCTTCCTAATTAGTGCTGTCTTGTGGACGGGATAAACTTCTTTAAGAAGGCTTTGACAAAATTATCCCATGAGGATATTGAACCGGCCTCTAGACTGTAGAGCCATTTCTTTGCTAAGTCTTTCAAAGAGAATGGGACAAACCGTAATTTGATGGCATCTACTCCTAGGCTGGGTATCTTCATCATGAGACATACTTCTTCAAATTCCCTTATGAAAAAGTATGCATCCTCAGATTCAAGTCCATGAAATTTGGGAAGAGTGTTGATGTATTGTGGCTTGAGCTCAAATTGGTCAACACCTTCATCGGGTAACAGAATGCAAGAAGGAAGAGAGGTCCTAATAGGATAGAACCTATCTTGTAGTGACAGTGGTTGTGCCATGTGTGAGTCGGCTTTTATTCGGGTGGTGAACTGGTTCTAGTTAGTCTAGATGTGAATGGGTCTCTCGACCAAGCTGACATGCACAATTAGCAAACAAGTTCACCCAATCAATCAATGAAAAAGAAAAAATAGTCAAAATTCCTATTCTAGGGTAAGCCTTGACCTAGACGACTCCTAACTTTAGACTGTTTTTAGGAGGTATATTGCCGACCTTAACCACAAGTTAATCGGCCAGGTAGGTGGCAAGACCGGTGGGATGTTTTCCGTCAAAGACGTTCCTTAATTAAATAACCACCGATCTTCGGGCTTTCGACCCTTAATCCCCTTCCTAGACACCGATTTGGCAAGAGTTAATTTCGAACAACTTCCTCCTTCAGCCAATCTCCTAGTGAGTCCGAGTTAACCTAGGGCCAACGTCTAGTCAATTTTTACTTAGGGTTAGGGTTGTGAGTGTGACGGAGATGATTTGTGGGCCAAGGAAGGGTGATGAAATCCCTACCTTATCTTGTTAATGGGTTTTGCCCTTAAAAAGTTTTTTTGTGTACGTGTAAAGCAGTAGATAAGTAATCACTCAAAAAGCAGTAAATCAGCCAAGAGTGTTTCCTAATCTATATGCAATGCAAACGTACCTTGTCGCCAGCACTCTTCAACAGAATTAAAAAAATTTAAATAGACACGTGCCTAAGATGCAAGAGTCTAATTTTTTTTCAACAAATAGGTTACTGTTAATTAATTAGCAGTGTGCAGGGTGATCACAGAGAAAAATTAACAAAGCAGTAAACTAAATTTGCAATTTGCAGCAACCTGCAGAAAACAGAGTGAGTAGTTCACTACTCAGGCTGCGAAAACGCGGCTATTGCCGCGCAAACGCGGCTCTGTATTAGGCTCTGCTGCTCTGCCTTCGAGGGCAGAGGCACAGAGTTGCTATATGTCATTTGCTGCTGTTATTTTTCTTGTTCTCTGAACCTGCAAACAGAAAGAAAGAAAGAATTAGTTTTGAGAATATCGTGTCGTTCCCTCCCCGGCAACGGCGCCAAAAATTTGATTGAAACTTGAGATTGCAAAGAAAAAGTTAAAGTTAAAGTTCTCAGTCTCAATTCTATCCGCTACAGTAAGGGCCAAAGCGGGTCGATCCACAGGGAAGGATGCGATGCAAGCGTTTCGGACGATTTCTCTGTATTACTTAGAACAAAACAAAAGTGAATGATTAGAATTAAATAATTTGACTGGAGATATGCAGTTTACTAATCTTCTACCACAACCCATAGTGCAAGTCTTGAAAAGTGAATATCATTTTGAAACAAGTAAAATCTATCCTAGGTTATTAATAGAAATTCAAGCAAGATAAATGATATTAGAATTAACTAGTTTGCACTACTAAAAATTCAACAAGTGTTCATCCTAACTTCTAAGTACAACATAAGAAAAGTTTTACCTTAAAGTTATGTTGTCAAAGTACTTAAGCATGAATTTATGAAGAATTTTTAGAGGTGTAACCTAGATTAGAAAACTAACTATCAATTTAATCTTCAAGAAATCTGTTTTAAACCTAGGGTTCTAAAAGTGATTATCAATCCATCCACTTTCTAAACTACACTAGGGTTGTTTAAGAGATCAGTAAACCACAATTTAAAATTAGTTATTCATGTTTTTTTTATATTTTTAATTATTATTTTTTTTAATGTGCAAATTTATGTGGAAGAGAGAAGAAGAAGACAAATAAAATAAATCACAGCATAAAACAAAATGAAATGACAAAAATTTAAATGGCAAAGAAGAAAAGGTAACCTTTATTTGAATGCACTTCCAATACAATGCTCCTTTCCTCCTCCAAATTATGCTAAAAGCGAAACGAAAATTACAAGAAATTTGAAAAGAGAAAAACTAAAGAAAACCCTAAGTTCCCGTCTCTGGATCCCCCTCTCTGTTACTCTGCAGGGTTATTTATAGGAGATGGAAGACATAGAGTCCCGGTACAACTCTCCTGCGAAATCTGGTATCCAGTCTCATCCATAGGGCCGCGGAAACGCGGCTTTGGCCGCATTTCGCGGCCTTAGTTTTGTCCTTGGCCACGCGCGCCTCTGGTCCGTCCATCTGGGTATATCCTTCTGGATTTTGCATACCGACTCTTTATTTTGAAAATTCGGGATAACTTGGGAAGCAAGTTACCCTAAATCCAAATCTTTTAAACGATTTTGTTATCTTTGCACTCTTCTTTTTTTATCTATAGCCTTGTCCTGCAAGTATTTAGGGTTGAGTAGAAGTCCATCCCTTTCCTCTTCTTTTAGTAATTGCAACTTTTGCACATGGCTTGCACATGGGCTTTTTGGCTTCTGGGCTTCATTCAGGCTTTATTCTTTTATTTAAATAAATACTCAAGGCCTGCACATATTAAATAACAAAACTTTAGTAATAGTGCATAATTAAAAGAATAAATAGGAAACATGATAGTAAATGTAGTGATAAATATGCATTTTTTACTACCTATCAATATCTTGTAGAACATTTTCAGG